>OV743721.1:5656676-5840830 GCA_928272305.1 Volucella inflata | reverse complement strand
CTCTGATTTCCCATCCACAAAAAAGGATCGGACATCGGATCATGCTAACTATCGGGGAATATCGTTCTTAAATGCATCGTACAGAATCCTTGCAGCAATATTGCAGAGGCGGCTGTGCACATTGATAGAGGCCAATAATCTGCTAAGGGAATTCCAGGCGAGTTTTAGGTCTGGCTACTCAACTGTCGACCACATTTTCCTATTGAAAAGCATAGCAGATACATTCATAAGCCGAAACAAAAAACTCTACGTCTTCTTTGTGGACTTTAAAGTGGCCTTCGATTCTGTGAACTGAAACGCCTTATTTTATAAGTTGTATAATATGGGAATGTCATCGAAATTCGGGAAGGTTTTACAAAACCTTTATGAAGAAATCAAGGCAGCTGTTTGGAATGGTAATACACTATCAGAATAGTTTTAGACGGAGTCGGAAGTGAAGCAGGGATGTTCGCTGAGCCCAAATCTATTTGCTCTCTTTATAGACGATATGGTGGACTTTCTCCTAGGAGGCATAGAAATTGCAGGTATTCTCATTAAAGCCCTCCTGTTCGCAGACGACAATGTACTGTTGGCAAGCTCACGGGAATCCTTGCAATTGTTGATTAACAAATTGTATGAGTACTGTAACCTATGGAGCCTGGTCGTGAATTTGGATAAGTCCAAGATAATGATATTTAAAAAGAAAGGTGGTAGACTTGCTAACAGCGAAAAATGACACTTTAACGGATAAAGTATAGAAGTTGTAAATGAATACAGGTATCTTGGAATCCTTTTAACAAGTAGCCTTAGTATGATCAAACATCTGAAGGAGAAACTCATGAAGTCTAAAACCGTCATCAATGTAGTGTGGAAAAGCTGTACATACTAGGGGTTATAAACATGTCAGATAACCGACTTCCAAAGATAGTGATAGTTACACGCTAATCGGAACAAAATAGCATGGTTCGAAGAATGACTGGAATTAACTCGTGGGTGTGGTGCAGAGTTGAATACGGAAGCTATGAGCTGGGAGAACTCACTACACCAACTCATAACGAGAGTTGATGAACAGACCAGAATGAAGTTTGTAGAAGAAGTGACGGGATCACCGGTTAAACCACAATCTTGAGGATAAAGACTACCTCAAAGACAGCCATAGCGTTCTCGAAATATCAACAATGTTTAAACTCCGTGGAGAACTCCTAAAACTCAATTATATCCCCCATAGAGAAGATCTTCCTATATTCTGTAGTATGTGCAATTTGGAAGAAAGAGAAGATACCATGCATTTTCTAGGCAAGTGCCCAATCCTAAGGGAAACGAGGAGAAGTTTCCTTGGAAAAGACTTCTTATCGGAACAAGAAATGATATCCCTTCTCAATGAAGTAAACGTTGCTAAACTATACAGATACTGCAAAATTGCATTAAAAAATAGAGAGAGTATTTTAGCAGGGAACTTCTAAAAATGTTGGTCAATGTATCTTAGTAGATATAAATCTGGCAGACGGCAATGCCATGCTAACTGATTTTATATTATTACTATATTATTATTAGTATTACGTTAATAAAAAATCTATCTATCTATCAACTTTAAACTGTTGTATCCTGTCATTAAGATACGACTCAAACCATTTATACATAAACCCGCGAAATCCTGCATTATCCAATTTATACAAAAGTATGCTGTGATCAACCATTTCAAAAGCTTTAACTATATCAACAAAAAACCCAGCGCAAGATTTTTTTTCATCCAATCCTTTCTGTATAAGATAGCAAAAGTTCAAAAGAGCATCTTCAGTGGAAAGGCCTGTTCTAAACCCAAACTGCATTGGACTAAAAAAATTGTTTTTAGCTTAATACTCCAAAATCCTGTTTTTAACCGCAATTTCAAAAATTTTAGAAATCGAAGACAAAAGTGAAATCGGCCTGTAATACCCTTTCTTAAAAAGTGGTATTACAAGGGCACATTTAAGTTTTTCGGGGAAAACTCAAATTAAAGATATGTGCTAAAATGTCAACGATGTAAAAGGCAATACTTTTCAGCACAAGGTTAGAAACATCATCACTACCAAAGAAATATGAATTTTTCAAGGATTTAATAATTTCTAGAGTTTGAAGGCCAGTTATTGGTGCAGAAAAGAAGCTATTGCTACACAAATGGGTATCAGCAGTTCTATAGTATTGCAACAGCTACAATGAACAGTTGAATTTCCCGGAAAGTGGTTATCTCCAATTGAGACAAAGTGATCATTGGACTCATTCGCTACTGCTATGGGATCAATGATATTACCATCACTGCTATGAAGTGCTACAGATATATGTTGATCTTAACCGCTGGGATTAATAATGCTGTTTATAACTTTCCAATCTTGTTTGAAGTTTCCTCGGGATTTTCTCATAAGGTTGTGGTAGTAGTTATCACGACAAATCCGAATTTCCATGTTTGTTGAATTACAAATACGTTTATATCTATTTTTTAGCCTAGAATTCAATTTCATTTTATATTTCAATTTATATTTTATTTTATTAAGAAGGGATTACCCAGGGTTTAAGCTTTATTTCTGAATTTTTTAAGCATCGTTATAGAACTTGAAGAACTTATGTATTTTTTTACGGTTTTCAGAAATAAATCATAAGCCGTTGAAGCATTCTCTTCAGCGTAGACGTCCACCCAGTTCACAAAACGTAATAAATTAATGGGATGGCCGTGGTGTAATGGTACTAGCCATCGCTTCTCACTCGGAGGGTAAAGGTTCGAATCCTACTCATGACAAGTTTTTCATTGTGCAGAAAAATCTGCGTGTGAAGGCATAACACTGGCATGTAGATTTGGCTGTTGTAGCACAAAACAACCTGAATCATTCCGAGTGAAAAAAAACTCCAACCCCTGGGGAGTCAATATCGAAACCAAATATATTTGAGTTTCAAACCACTACATCACAACAATGCTTTCCTTTATCCTCCTTCTATCTTTCTTTCCGCCCGCGCCCAGGCAACAGTATAAGGGTATCATAAAACCCTTGAGGCGCGCGTAAATTATAAAAAAAAAAAAAAAAAAAAGTTTCAAAAAATTAATTTTGGAGACTGCAGGTAAGTTCGAATTTTTGACGTGTTTTTGATGTTTTAAATCATTAAATAGAAGTCCTGTCGTGCAATGATCAGAAATTCGTAAGTCAATGTTAATACCACTACAAAGATTTGGTGAGATTTTCTCAAAACGACCAAAAACATAATCAATGTAGTACAAGTCCCTCCGTTTGATCTAGTGATCTCATTTCTTGAGAATTGGACAAACAATGCTGAGGTTCCATTCATCGGGCATACTTTCGTCCGACCATATTTTACAGATGAGTTGGTGTATGCTCCTTACCAAGTCATCGCCTGCCGCTTTGAAGAGCTCAGCAGTCAGGCCATACGCTCCAGCAGCTTTTTTGGATTTAAGCTTCGATATGGCTATCTTCACTTCATCCAGGTCGGGTGGACGGAATTATTGGTCTTCATCGTCCAGGTTAAAAGGTTGATTCTGCCTGACAGCGGTATTTGGTCCGTCATCGCCGTTATACAGTCTGCAGAAATGATCTTTCCAAATCCTCAGCATCGACTGCGATTCTACTATGATGTTCCCTTGTTCATCTCTACAGGCTTCGGTTCGGGGTTTGTTTCCGTGGCATGTTATTTTTACCTTTTGGTAAAACTTCCGAACCTCATTCCTGGAGTAGCATCTCTCAATTTCCTCGATCGCGCGCTTCTCATGCTCTTTCTTCTTCCTCCTGAGAAGCCGGTGCTCGTCTCTCCTCTTCCGCTCATAGAGCTCATGACCAGCTCTGGTCCTTCTAAGTAGCGCCGCGTTATATGCATCTTGCTTAGCTGCCTGTGCTTGCCGGCATTCATCATCAAACCAGGGGTTTCGTTGTGGTGGACGAGTGAAACCCAGCACATCAGAAGCGGCATCTCTGATGGCGTTTTGGCAGTGTTTCCAATGGTCTTCGATGCTTGATGCTGGCGGCATTGGACCTCTTAAGAGATTAAGAGACACTCGATCGGAAAAGGACTTGGCGATCTCTTGCGATTGTAGCCGTCTGACGGCGAATTTTCTCACAGCATTAGTTTGTCTTGGCGTAGTTTGGGATATCCGCAACCGTACCTTGGCTACAACAAGGTAATGGTCCGAGTCGATGTTGGCTCCTCGGAACGTACAGACATCCATAATGCTGGAGGAGTGTCTTGTGTCGATCGCAATGTGATCAATCTGGTTGACTGTTGATTGATCAGGAGTTCTCCAAATCCCCTTGTGTATGTCGAGATGTGGGAACCGCGTGCTAGCCATGACAATGTTTCGCCCCGCCGCAAAGTCGATTAGCTTTGCATTGAAATCACCGAGGACAATTTTAATGTCATAGCTAGGGCATTGCTCGTAGGTCTTGTTAAGGAGCTCGTAGAAGGCATCCTTGGTGTCGTCATCTTTCTCCTCTGTGGGGGCATGCGCGCATATGAGGCTTATGTTGGCGAATTTAGCCTTGATGCGGGTTGCTACGAGGCACTCGCTCACATGCCGGAAGCTGAGGACTTCTCGTCTTAGTCTGCCTCCGACAACAAATCCGCATCCAAATAAGCGCTGCTTTTGCCGTCGATAGCAATTGCCGTAGTAGATGTCGCAGTTTTTCATCTTCTTTTTGTCCGGCCCATCCCATCGCATTTCTTGGATGGTGGTTATGTCTGCTTTGCAGCAGTCTAGGGCCTCCGCTAGTTGCTCGGCTGCACGTGGTCTATTAAGGGATCTAACATTCCACGTGCATATCCGAAGCTCATTGTCCTTAAATTGTTTGCCTGGGTTGTCAACAGTAGATCCGTCCATATCCGAGGCTTGTTGATGCTTCGTAACTTAATCTTTTTTAAATGGCCGGGCAGTTACCCCGGCGGCACAACCCCCAACCTGGAGGACCAGTTCCATTTTGAGTGCCCCTAGGACGAGGGGTCGGTTACACCGAAGCAAGTAACCCGTTCTGGAATGCGAGCGCTGCCGTTTGCCCTTATAGGGCTCGTCCGCCACCATCTCTTTCCAAGACCCTGACTAAGTCCTGGAAATCCTTTCCGGCCTGAGCTCCAAATATGTCGGAGTAGCCCGGATAAGGTCTTGTTTTGTTTCCGACAATAATCCTGTTTAATGGCGCAGGAAACTCGCCATTTGCCCCTTCACTTCGCAACCTCTAGTGAGATTCCCAGATGGCGCCACGGGGAGGCGTGAAGTAGGACTTATTAGCAGAGCTGCAAGATGTTCGGCTGCGGAGGCTCATTCTCGTAATTTAAGGAACCAGCACCTGTCGGAAGATGCTACTTCTACGAGGCCTTATACTAATCGTTGCCATGTAGTATTCCAACCTCAGCGTGGGGTAGATGTGCAAGTTAACACGCGTAAGCAGTCACCTATCTGACGGAAATACGAGAAGGCTCAAGTATCCAGTCAGACGCAGTATATGGATTTTTCACTTGCATGCGCGAACTTGCATGAGCTTTCCCGTGGGAACCAAGGCCATTGAAGTCAATTGTATCGAGGTTAGATTTTAAGTATGAGTTTCATTGTTAGGTAGTTCAAACGAGCACCTGGTTGAATAAACAACACTTATAACGTAAAATTCGTGTTTCATTTTAATTCAAGTTGCGCGGCTTGTTCGCGCGGATATAATTTTTTTGGAAAACTCCTTACGAAGGACTTTTACTGGCGCCTGAGCAGGGATCGCCCAAAAACTCGTGTGTGAATCCTAAATGAGTAAAATGAGTGAACCCCAAATCACATAAAATTCCAAAAAATTATTCCTCTTAAATCTGATAAGTGAAGTGAATGAACCCCAAAGTACCTTCAATTCCAAAAAAGTTATCCTACAAAAAGAAAGTAGAAACCAATAAGTGAAGTGAACAAGTAAAATAAGATTTATTGCCACTTCTGTTGTTATTTTACTGTCGTGTTTTGTTATATCTAAATTGGTTTATTTTCCGTGCTCTCGAATACTCTATTAGAATGGATGAGATTAAGACATCCGTCACTTAGCTCACGGGAGCTATAAATTCCGTAATAGAACAGCTTAGGGCAATAGAAGGCCGCATTAGCAGAATACAACAATTCAATCCACAAGAGTCCATTTAACACGTTAACGAACGCTTAGCGGTTATCGGCAATCGACGACAGGTTGTGGAGAAGGGAGACAGCCCTGTTCCACTTACGGAAGTGACGGTACAATTATGTGGGCCAACATGCGAACAAGACCTAAAGGATATTTCTAAACTCCCGGATTCGGTGAAGGAATTACAAGTCTTTGATGGCAACCCAGTCCAATATGTCTCCTGGGTCTATAGCGTAGAGACAATTCTGAAGGACTATGAAATAGTTCGAAATAAGCCAATCTACCGTGCGATTTTACAATATATACAATATATTCGATAATGAGTGGAACGAAATAAAAAAAAATTCTCTCGCTCCATTACGCCGACAAGAGGGATATCCGTACCCTTGAGCACCAACTCAATCAGCTCACACAGGGTGGCTCAAGAGTTGACGATTTCTATGCCACCGTGAATCATCAATTCTCCTTGATAATTAATAAGATCAGGGCTGAAACTTACTCCACCGAAACCATGAATGCTCTGGTGGAAACATATAAAAACCGTGCCCTCGACGTGTTTGTTGGTGGGCTTAATGGAGATCTTTCAAGACTTCTTATCATTCAGAAGCCAAGAACCTTGCCTGAGGCATATTCAGCATGCTTAGAGATGCAAAACCTGAACTTCAGAAACAATTCTCTACATGTCAGGGCATCCAATACAATCTCTTCCCCTGTGAACTGCGACTTTAGAGGTAACACAGGATCTCATGACAATCCTGGAAACCCCAATAAGTCGTATCCCCTAAGAGATAATCCTGCTCATCATTCACATCATTCGGGGAGGTCAAATTCTCAGCAACAGCATCAACCCCAAAGGCCAACAGGGCCAAAGCCTCCAGTAAAAATGGAAGTGGACAATTCCACCCAATCTAGGAAGGTTAATTATATGAATTTGCCAAAATCAGCTAAGACGGAATCGAAATGCGATAACTACCCTCGAAAACAACAGCGCCTAAATCACGTAGTGTCCACAGGTCCGGAAAACACCACCGGTGAAGAAAACCCAGAAATAGAATCCACTAAACTCCCCAATGAAGAGCCTAGAGAAGAAAATTTTATGGAAGGGCCTCGTTTCCAGCGTACCATATATAGAATATGTAACGCGAGACGGAGACGTCCTAAAATTCCTCATAGACACTGGAGCGAATAAGAACTTCATCAAACACAATTTAGTTCCGTGTCCCGACCCCGTTAGAATCCCATTTCATGTCAACAGTCCTGCCGGAAATATCCTAGTTAGAAACAAAATCTGTGGAAGGTTCTTCAATTACTTAGGCTGCAATCTAGAGATAATATTTTTCAGGTGACGATACTCTGAAGCAGCTGAAGGCTGTAATAGATAGAGAAAAACATATGCGAACCATTGATTCAAAGAAAATCATTCCTCTCAAAATCAGCACTTCTGCTGAATTAATTAGTCAAATGCTTACCTTAGGCGAAAATGTTTCCATGTCAGGAATATCTAGATTAGGATACCTTTATATGAAGTTCAAAAGTCTTTTCGGTCCAGTGGGGAATGAGAAGGTGAAAACCAACGTCCGAGCCGAAATTCGTACAAACACCGACGAGCCAATCTCTTCCAAAAGTTACCCTTACCCCGCTTGTATGAGGGAAGAAGTTGAGAGACAGGTAAGTGAACTCCTATCAGAGAAAATCATTCGTCCATCTAACAGCCCGTAAATTCACCTATATGCGTTGTTCCGAAGAGGCCAAAGCCATACGGAGAAAAGCAGTACAGAATGGTCATCGATTACAAGCGTCTAAACGCCGTAACAGTTCCGGATACGTATCCTATCCCCGATATCAACAGCACGCTTGCCAGTTTAGGTGATGCTCGATTCTTTACCACGCTTGATTTAACCTCAGGGTTTCATCAGATCCTCATGAAAGACAAGGACATTCCGAAAACAGCCTTTTCAACGATGAATGGGAAGTATGAATATCTAAGACTTCCGTTCGGCCTCAAGAATGCTCCAGCAATCTTTCAGCGCATGATAGATGATGATGTACTTAAGGAGTTAGTAGGTAAGATCTGCTATGTCTATATAGATGATATAATTATTTTTAGTAAAACAGAGGAAGATCATCTTAGAGACGTAGAGATCGTCTTTACCAAAATCAGTGAAGCCGGGTTGAAAATCAATCTGGAAAAAACTAACTTCTTGGCTACCAGCGTCGAATTTCTTGGCTACCTTGTTACTCCCGATGGCATCCTTCCAGATCCAAAAAAGGTTAGGGCTATCGAAAAAAATCCTTTCACCGACGAACTTGAAGGAACTAAAAAGCTTCCTCGGATTGACTTCGTACTATAGGAAATTTATCCGTGATTATGCCAAATTAGCCAAACCATTGACGAATATAACTCGAAGAGAATTTGCACAAGTTCGAGCTAACCAATCGCAAAATCTTCCAATATCTCTCAATGAAGATGCAGTTAAGGCTTTCGAAACCTTAAAGGAGCTACTCACTTCTGCAGAAGTTCTAGTGTTTCCGAATCTCGAGAAAAGCTTCAATTTGACCACGGAAGCGCGATTGGAGCAGTGCTGTCTCAAGCTGAGCATGGTAAGGAGATGCCCGTCGCATACATATCTCGTTCTCTGAATCGAGCAGAGGAAAATTACGCAACGAATGAGAAGGAGATGCTTGCAGTAGTCTGGGCTCTGAATAATTTGAGAAATTATCTGTATGGAGCAAAAAAGATTAAGATTTACACAGACCACCAGCCTCTTACATTCGCACTGAGTAATAGAAATCACAATGCAAAACTCAAACGCTGGAAAGCAAGGATTGGAGAGTATAACTACGAATTGATTTTCACACCAAAATTTTTCTTTCAAATCTCTCAAAGCCAGTTTACCACATTTAATTAGTATTAGTGTGTGTAATACCAGTGCGACAAGACCAAAAACATCATAAGAAATATTTATTATGTATCTAGGAGAGCGGCGAACGTATTCTGCATCTTTTTTTTTGTGCATTCAAGAGGCTTATTTATTGGCAGATACTATGAACGTTTCCAATGAGATTAGGGCGCCTTATTATCACTCAATGCAACAGTAGAACGATTACAGTGCGTATATTAACAACAACCTGAACTAATTCAACCATCACAATTATTGTTTTTGAGGTTTACATAGAACTAATTTGTTTGAACCGCTATTAGTCACAGAATGCATAAAGTCATTGCCCTTCGGTGTGGATAATTGCACGTTAAACGAGGGTGTTGTCGTTCCTATTGCGACTGCCGCAATGAACTAGAAAAAAACAGTGTTCCGATACAGCATGTAATGCGAGGAAATGCAATAACAAAATGCCAATAAAATGTTGGTGACGAGAATGTGAATTCTGTAGATGTAGAACGAGGTAGTCAATGTGGAGCTCTTTACTAGTAAAACATGTGAACCATTCGTGAAGGAAATGAACTCAGGTTCGTACTTTGTACTTTGTCACTGAGGACTTCATTTTGCCCTTGGTTACCATCAGATCAATTTTGGCTGCTTCTGCCTCAAAATTCTCGAAAGCTTCATTGCTCAACATTACAACAATATCATAAGCGTACGCAGGGCGATGCTATAAAATTCACATCACAGATACAATCTTTTGACCAATATGATTACTATAAGTAACGAAAAGTATTGTGAACTTTTTGTATGACCTGCCGGGTTTGACAGGCATTGTATAACTCGTACTTGTCTCTGTATTTTTGAACTCAATGAATAGAAACTGAGTGTTGCTCTGAAATTCCCCAAAACTCGCGTCTTTAAAATTTCCTTGCCGATGTCTATTCGGGATTTACAGCTTTGGCATGTTTCTTATAATTTTAATAAGACTTGCGAATATCATTTTTTAGACAGGGCCTCTCTAAGGAGTCTCTCATGGGTTTTTATTCCTTCTGAGAACCCTGTGTTCTCGAATTCTTGATTGGTCATAGAGCCAGCGTTCTTCTCTGTAGCGCCATTCTGTACATAAGCTGTTTTTGCGTTGGTTTTTGAAGATGACTACGTGGAGACTGTACCATACGAATGTATTTCAAAAATATGCTTTCCTCGCCTAGTTTGGCATTAAAATCGGCAATTAGGATTTATAAGCTTGTGGGTTTCATCGAAAAGCTGGTACAAGGTGTTGGCATTTTGAGACTTTCGTTGGCGTATTTCGCCTTTATACGTCAAGTGGTCACTTATATGACTGAAGCTAAAAACTTGTTTTCTTAGTCTCTCTCTGTCACGGCAAATCCGCCGTCTATCCATGGTAGATAGTTTACCATCCTAGTACCTCGATTAGTTGGCCGGCTGCACATAGTCTGCTTGAAGCCAGCAGATCATCCGGAGCGCCAAACGTTCACAGAATAGATACAAAAACAATAAGTGAAGGATGATTTTTCGAAGAAAATCCTCTTCTCCGATGAGGCGCATTTCGAACTTGAACCGAGGGTCCATGAGTGATCTATTAACGCCGGTCACACAGCAATCGAAATAATGGGATTGTTGAAGACAAAATTTGAAGTTAGAGCTGTCTCGCACGACTGCGTGATAAATTGTCCAATTTTGGGTTTTTTTTTTAAAGGAAAAGTATGTACTAGACCGGGCCGGACAAAAAGAAGATGAAAAACTGCGACATCTACTACGGCAATTACTATCGACGGCAAAAGCAGCGCTTATTTGGATGCGGATTTGTTGTCGGAGGCAGACTAAGACGAAAAGTCCTCAGCTTCCGGCATGTGAGCGAGCGCCTCGTAGCAATCCGCATCAAGGCTAAATTCGCCAACATTAGCCTCATATGCGCGCATGCCCCCACAGAGGAGAAAGATGACGACACCAAGGATGCCTTCTACGAGCTCCTCAACAAGACCTACGAGCAATGCCCTAGCTATGACATTATAATTGTCCTCGGTGATTTTAATGCAAAGCTAGGAAGAGAGGGTATCTTTGGTGGAACAATCGGAAAATATAGCCTGCACAACACCACCTCCGATAACGGATTCAGGCTAATCGACTTTGCGGCGGGGCGAAACATTGTCATGGCTAGCACGCGGTTCCCACATCTCGACATACACAAGGGGACTTGGAGAACTCCTGATCAATCAACCGTCAACCAGATTGATCACATTGCGATCGACACAAGACACTCCTCCAGCATTATGGATGTCCGTTCGTTCCGAGGAGCTAACATCGACTCGGACCATTACCTTGTTGTAGCCAAGGTACGGTTGCGGATATCCCAAACTACGCCAAGACAAACTAATGCTGTGAGAAAATTCGACGTCAGACGGCTACAATCGCAAGAGATCGCCAAGTCCTTTTCCGATCGAGTTTCTCTTAATCTCTTAAGAGGTCAAATGCCGCCAGCATCAAGCATCGAAGACCATTGGAAACACTGCCAAAACGCCATCAGAGATGCCGCTTCTGATGTGCTGGGTTTCACTCGTCCACCACAACGCAAGCAAGATGCATATAACGCGGCGCTGCTTAGAAAGACCAGAGCTGCTCATGAGCTCTATGAGCGGAAGAGGAGAGACGAGCACCAGCTTCTCAGGAGGAAGAAGAAAGAGCATGAGAAGCGCGCGATCGAGGAAATTGAGAGATGCTACTCCAGGAATGAGGTTCGGAAGTTTTACCAAAAGGTAAAAATAACATGCCGCGGAAACAAACCCCGAACCGAAGCCTGTAGAGATGAACAAGGTAACTTCGTAGTAGAATCGCAGTCGATGCTGAGGATTTGGAAAGATCATTTCTGCAGACTGTATAACGGCGATGACGTACCAAATACCGCTGTCAGGCAGAATCAACCTTTCAACCTGGACGATGATGACCAGCAATTCCGTCCACCCAAGCTGGATGAAATGAAGATAGCCATATCGAAGCTTAAGTCCAACAAAGCTGCTGGAGCGGATGGCCTGACTGCCGAGCTCTTCAAAGCGGCAGGCGATGACTTGGTAAGGAGCGTACACCAACTCATCTGTAAAATATGGTCGGACGAAAGTATGCCCGATGAATGGAACCTCAGCATTGTTGGTCCAATTCTCAAGAAAGGAGACCCTCTGAACTGCGCCAACTACAGAGGCATCAGTCTCCTTAACATCGCATATAAGATCTTATCCGCCGTATTGTGTGAACGCCTGAAGCCGTTCGTCAACAACCTGATAGGTCCATATCAGTGTGGCTTCAGGCCAGGAAAGTCCACCATCGACCAGATATTCACCGTATGACAGATCTTGGAGAAGACCAATGAGCTTCAGATCGATACCCACCACCTATTCATCGAATTTAAGGCCGCGTATGACAGCATCTATAGAGACGAGCTATATAGAGCAATGTCTAGTTTTTGCATCCCTGCCAAACCCGTCTGTCTGTGCAGGATGACGATGGAGAATGCACGCTGCTCCATCAAGGTCGGTAAAGATCTCACCGAGACCTTTGATGTGCAGAAAGGATTAAGACAAGGCGATGCGCTGTCATGCGATTTTTTCAACATCGTACTTGAAAGAATTATGCAAAACTCCCGAGCAAACACAAGAGGCACTATCTTTCAAAATTCCCTCCAACTACTCGCATACGCCAACGATATTGACATAATCGGAAGAAAGCAGCGTGATGTCAGTGGCGCTTTCGCGAGTATTGAGACGGAAGCGGCGAAAGTGGGTTTAGCGGTCAATGAGGGCAAGACCAAGTATATGTTGTCAAGCAAAAAGGACAACCAACACCGACGTCTCGGACAGAACGTCACCCTCGACAGATATAACTTTGAGGTAGTTAAGGACTTTGTCTACCTAGGCTCCGCTATAAATACAGACAACGACACCAGCGCTAAGATCAAGCGAAGAATAACTCTTGCCAACCGCTGTTTCTTTGGGTTGAGAAGGCAATTGAGTAGCAAAGCCCTCTCTCGGACAACAAAAGTCACCCTTTATAAGACTTTAATAATCCGGGTCCTGCTCTATGGCGCAGAGGCATGGACATTATCAAAAATGGATGAGGGTGTTCTTGGTTGCTTCGAGAGAAAAATTCTTCGGGCGATCTTCGGTCCCTTCTGCATTGACGGTGAGTGGAGGAGGAGATACAACGACGAATTGTATGGACTGTACAGCGACATGGACCTAACCAGAAGAGTGAAGATCCAAAGACTGAGATGGCTGGGTTATGTAGAGCGCATGGACACCAATGCTCCGGTCCGAAAAGTCTTCGAATCCGCCCCCGAGGGACAGCGCAGTAGAGGAAGGCCAAGACTCAGGTGGCGCACGCAAGTGGAAGAGGACCTCAGCCAACGTAGCGTGCGAAACTGGAGGCAGCTAGCCAGGGGTCGTGCTGCTTGTTGACTGAGGCCCAGGTCCACCCCGGACTGTAGCGCCACCTAAAGTAAGTAAGTAAGTAGTATATACTAGACCAGTTTCTGAACTGATTGACGAGATTCGTTGATGAAACTGAGACGACACTATGCCAAAATGTCGTCATGCCTTTCAACCTGCGAGACCTCAAGACAACTTTGGCCAGAACCCAGCAGATTTAGAAGAGGCAACGCTGGACACGGGTCAAAATTTTCTGGGGGTGGTTACCAATATTCTGTCCGAAAAGTCTTCGAATCCGTTTCCGAAGAACAGCGCAGTAGAGCAAGACCTCGACTCAAGTAAAGCACACAAGTAGAAGAGGACCTCAGGCAACCTAGCGTGCGAAACTGGAGTTAACTAAAGATCGGGCTAGCTGAGGACGCTTAAGTAATAGGGCCCATACACTACACAAACTGTCGCTACAGACATATATATTTTGTTGTTGCAAAAATATCTGTACTGACTGTCTGCGTAGTGTGTATCCATGTCGTATGTTTGCGACGACGATCCGAGCAAATACAAAATATTTTGAAATTTTCTTGGTCTGTGCAAACATGTTTTTGTAGTGTGTGGCGAATTTTGGCATACCGGTGTGGATTGGATTGAGTTCCTCGAAATGTATAAAAGTTAACCGGTGCTGTGGTGCGTAAAAAGTGCCGAATATTCTAATCGCGTGTTGAAAGCAGATGCTTGTGAAAAGCTTGTACAAAAGCTTAAAGAAATCGATCCAAACACTGATCGGGATTGTGTTGTGAGAAAAATTCATAATTTTAATTTTAGAACCAGCTATCGACGGGACTACAGAAAACAAAGGAAAAGCGAGAAATCTGGAGCGGGAGCAGATGATGTTTTCCAATCTTCGTTGTGGTATTTTGATTGCTTCACTTTGTGGATAGCCAAGAGTATACCATCCAAGGAACTTCAACAATGACTGAAAATGAAAGCGATCATTTAGAAGCGGTAAGTAGGTTTTATTGCTTGTACCATATATACATATATTACATCTTGAAATTATTTATTAGTAACATTTTCATACATTTTGTTTTGCCAAGGCACTGCGCCTTCAGAATTAAAAAATTACAAAAGTCTTATACATTTTGCTTCGTTGCTATAATTCCGTCCTTGAGCAGGTCGAATGTTATCCAAATGATGTGCTTTGGAACACCAATCAGGATTGCATTTTTATGTGGCAACAAGTCAATACTATTGTGGTCACCTTGTAAGGATCCAAATTTATTGTTTTTTGTAATATTCTGAAGCGTGATGCTAATATGCCAAACACATTTTCTACTGCACGTCTAGCACGTAATAGACGGTAGTTGAAAATAATTTCTTCTTTTTTTAAAGTGTTGAAGCCATATAGCTTTATTATATTTCCCGTCAACGGAAAAACATCATCAGCCACAAACACATATGGTAAATCGCCGCTCGATTCGGATACAGGTTCAGGATTCGGGAAACTCAATGTCTTATTTTGAAGTTTTTGATACAGCTTGGATTCTCTGAATATACTCGCATCTGACGCTCTTCCATTGATTCCTACGTTTACCATAAGGAATTCATAATTTGCATTTGTGGGCGCCATAAGTATAATTGAAAAATTTCGTCTATAGTTGAAATAGAACGATCCGGAACCAGGCGGTTTGGTTATATTTACGTGCTTTCCATCTATAGCACAGACGACGCAATGAGGAAAATTCCACATATCTTCAAACAGCTAAGCTTCTTTTTTCCATTCATGTTCATTTATGAGTAGCTGAAAATTCAATTTTATTAAACTATAGTACAAGGAAACCCTGTCGTAAGTATATATGTATGCATGTTTTTGTTTTTATTTCAGGTTGACGAAAGTCCAAGACCAGGGACATTCAAAAGGAACCGGGTTGCGAATGAAGAGGACGATTTAATAAAACTGGCTTGTGCCCATTTAAAGGAGAGCAATAATGATGCAACATTACTAGCCAGAGGATGGTCAACACAATATTCTGAAATTTCTAGCCAAGAAAAGAAAATTTTTGTAAGAAAACTTATTTCGGATATTTTATTTGCTGGGTGCCTTGGTAAACAGAATGAAAACGTCATCTGTGGATTTCAAAGACTGCTACAACCATCGAAGAGGATCTTCGACTCCTTACTGGAGTTAATCTTCTGTATCTTCTCCAACACCAATGCCGCAACAAATTTTTTTGTTCAACAACGGCCGCCTTTGAACGCAAATAGTATGCGAACGTATAGAAACACTCAGGAACTTTATGATGACATGTCACTTTTTTATTTCCTTTCAAAACTGATATAATGGCCTTGCAAGTTTCTATTACAATTTTTCCTATTGTTGATGGAGCAATTGCATATAAAAATTTTAAGTCTTTATAAGTTTCCCCGCTTGCTAGGAAGCGCAATGTTATTGAAAGCCGCTCGTTTGGGGAAAAAAGATTCTCTCAGCAACGTTGTTCTTTTAATAATAATTGGAGTTACTATTTGTATTAATTCCGATAAATTTGCTCTTTCCATCCGTACAAAATTATTGAAGTCAGTAGTTGATGTGTTTTCCAATTCGTTTAGTAATTTAACGTGCCCAAGGTTACTCCTTTTTTTATGCCACTCTTTGCACCAAATTCGATGCTTTCTTTCATTTTTTTTTTTTTTTAATTGTGCAGACGTGTCTGCGTAGTCTATGGGCCTTATAAGTAAATAAGTAGATTTAGGTAGTAAGCAAATAAAAAGTACCAGTAGCATACAATACCTGTATTTCGCCCAACAATTTCCAGAAAATAAAAACAACACAGATGAGTTTAAACATTTATTCAAATAAATTAATCTAAATCTAAATTAATCCAACTAGAGTTGGAAAAATACAAAAAAAAAAATTACAAAAATATCATTAATATATTAATTTGAATTTTTTTTTAAAGAAGAAGAATTATTATTTTTTAAAGAAAACATCAATCAAACTATTTTTACAAATTTACAAATAAATTTTAAATATTTTGTTGATTTTTAGAATTGTTTTTTGATTTTTATTTGATCTGCCTTTGCACTCAAAACCCTTCGAGTCCAAGCAGATTATACATTTTTCAAAGATGACTTCGGTCTTAGTATTTACAAAACTTGCTTGGATATTACACAAACATAAAAAATTTTAATTAAAGATACAAAAACATGAAGTAAGGAATTATTTATAAATTTTTAAATTATAAGTACATTCATGTTTACATGTTTTTTTTCGAAATATTTGCTTTCATTTGTCTTTGTTGGTCTCTGTTCGTGTAAGTCGTTTTGTTTTTTAAGATTTTAATTTGGATGATATGCCCTAAGAGTGTGCCTTAAGCCGAGCCAAAAATTAAATAATTCCATTTAAATTGTGGCACATACCAGTAAGATACCAGTAATCAGTGTAATTTGAATGTATGATAGAAATCAGCGTCACATAATCAGAACCGATTCTTATATCCAACTATATGAAATAATTTTCTAACAAACTGGGGCTTTAATACTACCGGGCCGTTTAAAGGATCTTGTGTTCCGTAAAAATACAACCGATGTAAATTTATTTTTAGCTATTTATCAGCTCTTTCATTCAACCTTCTTCGAGTGTGAGTCAGAATATACTCGATGGAGGTATGCCTATCATAAGAGTCTTCTCTGTACATAGAACGTGCAGAGTTAAACCCGTTCATTTATAAACATTAATAAACCTGTTCGGATAAAAATCTCCGAAATCCAATCATCAGTCCGACGACACCGAAAATGTTAGCCAACGGACTTCAGTGAAAACTAAATGCCTCAGTGAAGAAAATATGAAACATCGGTCCAAGCTATCCAAAATGGAAATGCTATGCGAAAAACTTAAGAAAAATCTGGATCGACTAAACGCCAATGGCCAAATTAATAAGTGTATAAACCGAACTAGGAAAGCGTATGCAGCAATTCATAATTCATTAGGAAAAGCAACCTCTGAAACGGACGAAGAGGACTTAAGTCGTGAAATGGACTGAAAGCCTGTTCCTCACCCAAAATCATCATTCCACAAGAAGCTAGGGGAAATAAGGTAGAAAAAAAAATCTATGACAGATACTCGATCAAAAGCTTTGATGCTCTTATGCAAATAAACAAGAACCAACGCTGGTGTCGACGTATATAATTTTGATGTTGTACCAAGTAAAGATTCCAGATTCAAAGCACGACCCATGAGTTTCAGGAACTCTATCACTGACTAATTGCGCTGGGTACTCCCTCCTACAATACATATTCTACTACAAAGTTTAATATGCTAAATAGATATTAACTTCCTGGCAGAGTCCCTTAAGAAAGCGGATCAGTTTTCTGCTATCTGCTCTTTTGAAGCTAAGAAGAAGTTTGAACTTATTTTTAAAGTATTTCATAGTTTTTTTAGCAATACAGAGGACTCAGATAAAGACCCAGTCCATGATAGTCCTTGTAAACTTTTTTAAGTGGAATCCTTAGATCATTTAAAGAAAGATGAGTAATACAGTGCCTACAGTAATAATACCAACCACGTCAACGACAAGAGTATGCAAACGTAAGTCGGACATTAACAGATGTAGTGAAAGACAGCAAGCGTCGAAAAATGTTTTATCACTTATGCTCAGCACATTGAAATACCAAGCAATAGTATAGTGTTCCGTCACGATGCCAAGAACCAGTCTCCAGTCTTCAGTCTTTCCTACTGATTGTCATTCGCAGATTTTCTGAGTGACTCAAGTCCGGTTAATCTTCTCTTTTGGGACTTTGACCGGCCTTCTTATTTCCGAATGAGCTTCTTTCCTTTTGTTTTGCTTCCTAACGGTTAATGTGTGCTATATCAGTCAGAATAGAATGGTCCATCCCATCACCCTTCCTGAACGATAGATATTTAAGGGTCGGAATATTCCACGTGTAGCTCAGAACATCTTTGTCCCTCAAATGTTTGCCAGTCCAAGACTAATCCTACCTTGTCACTACAATTTATTCTTCTACAGAGTTGTGAGAACCACGACTGCGATGACCAGTATTGTACTACTGGTCGAGGATGTCCCTGGCATTGGACCCTACATAAATGGAAGGATATCGGTGGCCACCACTTGGCGGTACTGTGCAACGTGTCTGATTCATGTGCTGCTTGTTTAATACATGTCATAGGAAAGGCATCAGCTTTCGGATTTACCCCGCGAAAATCCGCCAATTTTTAATCGACGAAGGGCATATTTTTTATTTTTTTTGGTTAATCAACTCAGTATTTTAAAATGTCTACATCGACCATAATCGTCAAATTGAAAAAAAAAAATTATAAAACAAGAAAATCTGCGTACATATGGGTCTCCCAAGTCAAACAAGTCTTGATCTAAAGTACGAGTTTGTACAACCAATTGATCGTGTAGGAAATGTTCCGTTTAAACTCACGTCAAAAACTGGAAACTTGTGATCAAAGCTTAGAAATGTTAAGAAGTAATTTGGCGTGGGGTTGTTTTGAAGGATATGAGTCTCCTCGTCGATAAAACGTTATGCAGATGCATTTGAAATGAAGGAGAGCCTCTGGTATAAAAAGACTAAACCCAAAGATATGGACTAAATTACTTACCAAAGGGAAACCCTACACCAATTTATAACAAAAGCTTCCCTCTAAACAACGACAGTCTGCAGTATAGGTTAAGTGAAGCGAATCCGTGTTAGCATCGTGCATCGGAGAGCTCTGGGAATTGCGGCGGCCTAGGCTATCAATCAGTTAAGATTGGCTAAGAGACTAGGGACTTTCTCAACCATGCACGACCAAAAGAAGAAGGATTACCGTTTTGAGAAATCAGCTCTGCATATTACGAACAACATAGATAGCAGCAATCTTTGTTACATGGATGGAAGTTCAACAAACGGCCTTTAATAAAACTATGATAGATCTCGGCGATGTTAGCAGTCTCAAATCAGAGAGTATATATGCGACCGCTATTTCCAATTCGGAAAAAGCTGGCGTGGTGGTAAAAGAGAAGGGTTGCAAGCAACTTTATGCACGGGAAGCATCAAGCAAATCCGTGCACAAGATCGCTTTCTTTTAAAATCACAATGTGAAATACCTTTCCAAAGTGCAAGAACTACATCGGACATAATCGCAACACAACAGGACAATCACGAATTGCAACAAGTCACTGATAGAAAATGTTACTAATAATTCATATAGGCGTGACGGTAAAGTTAGATTCATCTAAAGTACGCCTGGCGAGTGATACTAGGAAACAAATACTCGTAGATAGAGCCTAGGTCTAAGTGAGGTATAAACAAACTTTTACGTCTTTTCCGGACACCAACGATGCTCCCTCTAATCAATCGAATCGAATCAGAATTCGCAAGAACATTTATAAAAAAAATGAGGATGATGTGGTGGTGTGGTAATAGCAATGAAAGTATTATGAGTCGAAACGAAGCCATGCTGAGCAACCAAATGCAATAGCCAAATTCATAATAGGGAGTCAGGATTGATGAAGATGTCCACAAGAATAATGGCTCTACTGCCATCATCACTGCAATTGCTAATGGTAATGGCACCAGTAAGGGCATATTAGCCTGCAATTATGCACCATACGAATCAAAACGGAATTTGGAAAACTTTTCTCACAAGCCTAACGCAATCATTTTGCAGCCAAGCGACTTGTACAAGTAACTGCCTTGTTTGAAATTAAAGAGGACTTCAGTGCGGCTAAGCCGAAGTCCAAGATGCAATCACAGCGCTCATAGCACAGCTTACTATACCATCCACAGAGCTCTCCAAAAGATATTCTGGTGTATAGGCACAACGATGATGGCAAAATACGAAAAATCAGCTAATATGTATAGTAGCGTGAGTGTCAACAACAACAACAACAAAAACAGTCACAGACACACCTGACTTATGCCAATTACGGCTTACAACAGCATCAAAAACACCAGTGGCAAATAGAACAGCAACATCAGCCGTTCACAGACCTTCGTAGAAGTATAAATTAATAGAGTGATATCTGTATATACTAATCTGGCAAGTAAAATCAAAGAGGCAAACTAGGCCAATAGAAAATAAGAGAAGTCGCATTTGTTCATTCATCTCCGTGGAGAATAGACATGCTTCAGCTTCTCTTTTAAGTGGAAAAGTTTATTAAAACACAACACATACAAACAATAATAACAATAATAATACCAACAACAACAACAACAATAATTTCGGAAACTACCACAAAGGGGAGGAGGAAGCTGAGTCCAACTCCGACCCCAGAAAAGCGCCCTTCCCTTTCAATCTCTACCGATAAGCTGCCTGGTAGAGCAAGTAAAGAGGCGCCAACAACTTCAAAAAGATGATTACCATGAATAGCAACAGCAACCAAAGAAGAAATAACAACAACAGCAGCAATAGCACAACAACAGAAACAACAACAGCAGCAGGCAAATTGCAGACAAAAGGTACCTCCAATCAGGACGTATAAAGAAGAATTGAAAAACACTATTGACCATATATAAGTTGGCCATAGGCTGTAATTTTTTCATAAAAAGATTAAATGCAGATAGGGATGCGATACACTTTAATTCAGTGGAGCGCTTCCATAGAATAAAAAATGTACTTAGGCATTCGGCGACGGAGTTCTTCTCCTTCATACCAAAGGGGGAAAAGCTGCAAGCAGTGCTGCTAAGGGAGTAAGAACCGTCTACGAATCCAAAGGAACTCTTAAGCCTGCTTAGAGAGAAAGAGTGCGACGGACTTAAATTCGTAGGAGTCAAGTCTTTTACCACACCCAGAGCCGAAGGGAAAAAACGTAAACTACCATTCTTCTTTCGAACTGCGAAATGCAGCCTTGATGTGTTAGATGTGGAAGAACCACAAGTACGAAGAACGCACTTTAGGTAAGGACGGAGCGTCTGCAAGACCAGCTCTCTTGTTCAGGTTGGAGGAACACGGTTCAGCGAGCGAAGTTTGCTTCTCAGGTCCCAGCGCCTAGAGCCCCGGAACCTATACCTGACATGCTAGCTATCTTGCTCTCTATCCAGGAGCAGATGGCTCAGCTTCAACGCATGCCGGCCCTAACGCACCTACATTCGTAATGAGTAGGTACAGTGAATGTTAATTTCGGCTTGAAGGGGACGGATAGTTCGTCGTTTGCTATACACAGCTCCAATTTGGATCTCCTGTCGTTCGACACACAGATCCAACTGACAGGTACGAACTAAGCAACTGTAAACTGTCTTCGCACTTTTGTGTGCGCAATGAAATGACCATTGCGGTCTCAATACCGAAATAACCGTTACTTACAAATCTGCGGAATTGGATGAATTTCTCCAAAGGCATTCCTACAATTATTGTTCTCCAGGACACTGATAAGAGCCCTCTCCTCGAATTCGCTCTACCCATAATCCATCAACCGAACCGTCCATCAAACCGTCTGTCAAACGAGCAAATTGACAGGTATTTATAAAATAGGTGTTAAAATGGATATTTAGAAGTTTTAGATTTGTACATCCTTAATTTAATATACAAAAAAATACATTTATTGAATGTAAAAACAAAAAGAATCTGTAAGGAGACAGGAGACAGCACTTAACCCAATTTAGAGCAGTGTCCCAGAAAATGGTCTATTAAGACCTGATTGCATATCTAAAGTATAAATCTAGTGATCCATTCGAAATGTTGCCTCGGGTTCACTTTTCCACATAAAACGCACATTCCGATTTGAATGGAAGTTAGTGAAAGGCATTCCCCAAACTCAGAAAGTTCTTAGTCAGAGTTCAGGTGAGTCTTTTAAGGCAGCAAAGCAGGCAAAACAAAGAGAGAATCGCGTTCTCAATGGTATGTCCTCGGAATAAACTATGCAACCTCACTGGACAGTTTTGCCTTTGTTGCGATCTTGCAACAAGACATTGATTTCCGTTGGAGAATCAACAACATTTAGTACAATCCGCCAGATAATGTTCGCCAAAGATTCCACAGTTTTTATCTGTGTGAGGATGGCAAAGGATAGTGGATTTGCATATATGTAGGTCTGATATAGTCTTACTCTACTTCCAAATGAGCTCGTCCGCCATCAAGATGGTAGTTTGATATCCTGATAAAAGTAGTCATTGTCTGTACAACAACTTTTGCTGAGTTGACGTAGGAGTACAGAGACGATCGCAATTAAGGGACCCATGCATCATGATTCAAGCAAAGAAAAACAACGGTAATTGGAAACCTCAGAGTGGTCTTATAGGAAGATCCTATGGCGAGGGTTGCTTACTGGTTGTTCCAGTGCTTTTTCTGGTGGAAATGGGTACGAAATCCTGACGTATGGCAAGCAAACCCTGTGGAGTTTGCTTGCTTTTGTGTGTCTGGTATCTACCTCTTTAAGTATTAGCTACTCGTCAAAGCGCTTTGTATTTGGGGCCCTGACTTCTGCAGCTGATATCCAAGAATCATTTTTAGCAGAATCAATGAATCAGTGCTCATCATTAAGTAAGGAAGGCTAGAAATTTAGGAAAGTATTAGAGCGAGACTTATCACCACTATCTGGTTTGGCTTGGAAAGACTTTAGTCATTTCATTAATGAACTGATGGCTAATTAATATGAGTATTTCTCACCCAAGTCTTGAAATCGAAGATCAAAGAAGCAGAAGTCAAGAAGTGTCTTGCAATAAGATACAACTTTTTATCTAGTGATACAGTTTTGAGTTCAGTCATCATTATCATTCAGAAGGGAGACGTATTGTTAAAGAAGTCCATGGTGCTAATAAACCTGAATATGATGGAGATTTTAATGTTTCCACAAACAAAGGTGTATATGGTACATCACCCTATTTGCGGTTCTACAAGGTATAGTCAGGATCATTGTTCAGATGCATGCCAGGCTTCTTTTAATGATGAAAGACGGAAGTTAGTCTCTTTAAGCTTCTGTGAAAGTGATCCACAATTCAGCCTTTGTAGAACAACCCATACAGTGGTGCTGAGAGTATGGGTCTACATAGTGATGAGGTAAGTAGATGAAACGAAAATCAAAATAACATCAGCGATCCAGCATATTTGATACTGGACCCTGGTCGGTGCTTCAGTCAGGTTGCGAAAGTACGATAATCATGATTTACTGAATGTGTCATGTATTGCACATAAAAATACTCGATAAAACCATGGCAAAGTGAATGGAGATGACGTATCGCAACACTATAAAACAAATCTGCTTCACAAAGGACAAGCGACACGATTTGGTTCGGAAGGATGCCCCCGTTCTCACAGAACTTTATCTAACTGTAGACTGTTATCAATGGTCAACAGGTCAACAGAGGAAACGAAAGCCGGTAGTTATGGACAATCGACAAAGAAACAGTAATGAAAATCAGTTTTGAGAAGATTTGCCCCATAGCAATGGTGACTCACACAAACTGGAGCTTTGCTTTGTGATTCGGAACTTGGACTGCCAAGGGCTGAATAGAAATAACTTCAACAACCGGGACGGTGTAAGAGGTAATTTTTAAACCAATGGAACGAGTTAAGAAATCATTACAAACAGACAGAGTATAGCATCTGTAGAAAACGCTGGAGGTAAGTTTGAAAGTAGTTCCATTCAATGGCAAATAAATTGAAGAAAGAGGGTTCCGATCATTAAGAGAGTGGACACGCATCTCATATTATCTCGAGCCTGGTCATCATGTTTTCATAGTGTCTAAATTTTATCTAAGGATCTAATGCTAACTTTGAAACTACTGACTGTATTTGTACAGTTGAAACTAAAATTTCCAATCTGATTTCTTCAGGAGTTCTCGAAGTTATAAGTAGATTGGCTGCCACTGTGTCATTGCATAAGTAAAAAAATTCTCGTTATGCATGGTGGACTCTTCTCTAGTGACACAAAAATGCTGGATAATATTCGTAAAATCGAACGTAATTGCCAACTATCAGACTCCTCTGGTGTAATGTGTGTGCTATTGTGGTCTGATCCACAGCCATGGGATGGTCGTGGCCCAACGAAGTGAGGAGTTGGCATTCAATTTGGTCCTGATATAACAGGAATATTTTGTGAAATAAATAATTTAGGATATATTGTGAGGAGTCATGAAGTCAACAATATGGGCTACGAGGAGACGCACGATGGAAAGTGCATAACTCTGTTTTGTCTGCTCCAAATTATTGCAATACAATGGGCAATATGGGGGCATAGATCAAAAACCAAAGTTCAAATCGTTTGAGTCTGTGCCTCGTCCAGATGGTAAACCAATGGCTTATGCAAACAGCTTAATGAGTTTATTAGCGTAGTCATATTTATATTAAAAATGTAATTCAATCAAAAAATAAAAACAAAACAAAGCAAAAAATACAAAACCAAATACAAATACAAAAAAAAAAAACAAAAAGCATATTGAGTAAGATTACACTAATTATGTATTGTAAAATCATCATTGAGTTATGTAAAGGCCCATCAGGCAATTCTCTTATATTCAAAACTTGGTAATTTAATTCTAAGCCGTTCTGGCAATGCCTTTTGTCAATTATTAAACGGAAACAAGTTTTCTTAAACATACTGTCAAATGTAAAAATATTTTTTTTTGTAATAAAAACTCTCGCTCGTCTTGGCTATCCCGTCAAATTCTGAATCTGATTTTTAATCGCGCCTTTTTTAAGAACATTGTTTAGTCTTCTAATTAATCAGGTAAACATAGACATTGTTTCAAAGTGACTTTTGAAATTATTTCCAAAAAAGAACTTATTTTAGAACTTTTTTTTTTATTTATTTTTACATAACAATAGGAACTACACCTGGACGGGGTGTTAAAACATTTATCGTCCAAGGTTTCGGTAATGTAGGTCTTCACACATGCCGCTATTTGCATCGTGCTGGTGCCACCTGTGTTGGAATTATTGAACATGACGGCTCCATTTTCAACTCAGAGGGTATTTATCTCACGGTAATTAGCAAGTGATTCATTAATTTGTTTTGATTTTCAATTCATACTTAAATTTAGTTATCGAGAGAATGGTGCTAATTTAGGCAAAAGCAACAGATGTTCGAAAAAGTTGTCAGTTTAGGTTGCCAATTTGATGATGTAATAAGGGTGTATCTTAAAGTAGTTGTTTATCAGTCTTAATGTATACGGGCATATCGGTGATATTTTATTTTATCTTAAAAATAATTCAGTTCTTTAAGACTCATCGTAAAATATTTTCCTTCTCTAGTAATGCCTTTGGATGGCAACGATTAGTATAAGGCCTCGTAGAAGTAGCATCTTCCGACAGGTGCTGGTTCCTTAAATGACGAGAATGAGCCTCTGCAGCCGAACATCTTGCAGCTCTGCTAATAAGTCCTACTTCACGCCTCCCCGTGGCGCCACCTGGGAATCTCACTAGAGGTTGCAAAGTGAAGGGGGCAAATGGCGAGTTTCCTGCGCCATTAACCAGGATTAGTGTCGGAAAAACAAAACAAGACCTTATCCGGGCTACTCCGACATATTTGGAGCTCAGGCCGGAAAGGATTTCCAGGACTTAGTCAGGGTCTTGGAAAAGAGATGGTGGCGGACGAGCCCTATAAGGGCCAACGGCAGCGCTCACATCCCGGAACGGGTTACTGACTTCGGTGTAACCGACCCCTCGTCCAAGGGGCACTCAAAATGGAACTGGTCCTCCAGGTTGGGGGTTGTGCCGCCGGGGTAAATGCCCGGCCATTTAAAAAAAGATTTAGTTACGAAGCATCAACAGGCCTCGGATATGGACGGATCTACTGTTGACAACCCACGCAAACGATTTAAGGACAATGTGCTTCGAATATGCACGTGGAATGTTAGATCCCTTAATAGACCACGTGCAGCCGAGCAACTAGCGGAGGCCCTAGACTGCTGCAAAGCAGACATAACCGCAATCCAAGAAATGCGATGGGATGGGCCGGACAAAAAGAAGATGAAAAACTGCGACATCTACTACTGCAATTGCTATCGACGGCAAAAGCAGCGCTTATTTGGATGCGGATTTGCTGTCGGAGGCAGACTAAGACGAGAAGTCCTCAGCTTCCGGCATGTGAGCGAGCGCCTCGTAGCAATCCGCATCAAGGCTAAATTCGCCAACATAAGCCTTATATGCGCGCATGCCCCCACAGAGGAGAAAGATGACGACACCAAGGATGCCTTCTACGAGCTCCTCAACAAGACCTACGAGCAATGCCCTAGCTATGACATTAAAATTGTCCTCGGTGATTTTAATGCAAAGCTAGGAAGAGAGGGTATCTTTGGTGGAACAATCGGAAAATATAGCCTGCACAACATCACCTCCGATAACGGATTCAGGCTAATCGACTTTGCGGCGGGGCGAAACATTGTCATGGCTAGCACGCGGTTCCCACATCTCGACATACACAAGGGGACTTGGAGAACTCCTGATCAATCAACAGTCAACCAGATTGATCACATTGCGATCGACACAAGACACTCCTCCAGCATTATGGATGTCCGTACGTTCCGAGGAGCTAACATCGACTCGAACCATTACCTTGTTGTAGCTTCGATTAAACTCTTTACAAAAAATCTTTTGTTAAATCCACATATTTGTTATTTGAATCTTGATTTCTTTTCTTATTTTTTAATGTTTTTTTCTTCAACCATTTTCCTTTGTTATGCTTATTTTTATTTTACTATGTTCAATTTGTAAACTTTACGTTTAGGCTTTCACTATCTGATAAGACTTATCTTACTGTGATAAGCAATTTCAAACCAATAAATACAAATACAAATAACAATAATAATAAAAAAACAGAAGACGCTGGTGAGTGTGAGTGAAATCCACCTTATTCCCCACGACATTCAAGGAATAATTCCTTCTTGTTGTGCTATCCCAGGCGATAAGATCAGAATGTTGCCAGATCGCCTATCGCCAGTGGTTGACAAATTATTAAGAAATGAAGAGAGCCCAACTTTGGAGATGGTAAAAATTGCTTGAAAAGGAGTCTTAAAGAAAACAAAACCAACGATGGTATAAACAAAACCTACAAGCTCCTATGCTATAGGAGGAATATACTTCAGAGCAATCATCAGAAATCTTTTTCAATTCTAAAACCAAGTCCCCATTAATAATGAATACGGTTGGCGAAAGACCACAAAATGAAGATGGATGGCTCCCCAGTACGCTTGCACTGGTAATAAACAAGGAAGAGAAGCGTGAAGCAAGATTGCATAAAGGTGACTAGTCCTTCACTACAGTCAGGACTTAATTTATAGAGGCTATTCCTGATGTAAACGCACTGTAAAGGCGAGTGGAGTTCGAGATCCGAATAACTTGATGGGACAGTCCGAACTAGAAGACCAATCTCAAATAGTTCTTTTAAAAAGAGATAGAGAGCCTAAATTGCACGGAAAATTCAAGTCACGGTTTGATAATCCTGAAAACATTTTGTTTGATTTGAAAGCGATTTATCTCTCAATGCGCAGAAAGGTATATCATTTCAAGAACACCATGTACCCAAAGTAGCAAGCACAGTCAGCAACAGAAAGTTTAAATGGCGACTATCCAGATTGGACAACTAGAATGGACAGTGGAAGAATCTTATCAGCTAATCATAAGAATGACTGTACTAAAGTGAGAAAACAATCGAAAAATGGATAAACTGAAAGCCTCAGTATAACAACAAATATTGCAGGTAGGTTGTTTCGGCTTAGTGATAATGGTAACAGCAACACAAAGGGCTTGCTTAACCATGCCCAACTATCAGCAATAACCAAAAGGGTCGGAATATTCCACGTGTAGCTCAGAATATCCTTGTCCATCAAATGTTTGTCAATAAACACGTCATTGTCCAAGACTAATCCTACCTTGTCACTACAATTTATTCTTCTACAGAGTTGTGAGAACCACGACTGCGATGACCAGTATTGTACTACTGGTCGAGGATGTCCCTGGAAGGGAGACGTATTGTTAAAGAAGTCCATGGTGCTAATAAACCTGAATATGATGGAGATTTTAATGTTTCCACAAACAAAGGTGTATATGGTACATCACCCTATTTGCGGTTCTACAAGGTATAGTCAGGATCATTGTTCAGATGCATGCCAGGCTTCTTTTAATGATGAAAGACGGAAGTTAGTCTCTTTAAGCTTCTGTGAAAGTGATCCACAATTCAGCCTTTGTAGAACAACCCATACAGTGGTGCTGAGAGTATGGGTCTACATAGTGATGAGGTAAGTAGATGAAACGAAAATCAAAATAACATCAGCGATCCAGCATATTTGATACTGGACCCTGGTCGGTGCTTCAGTCAGGTTGCGAAAGTACGATAATCATGATTTACTGAATGTGTCATGTATTGCACATAAAAATACTCGATAAAACCATGGCAAAGTGAATGGAGATGACGTATCGCAACACTATAAAACAAATCTGCTTCACAAAGGACAAGCGACACGATTTGGTTCGGAAGGATGCCCCCGTTCTCACAGAACTTTATCTAACTGTAGACTGTTATCAATGGTCAACAGGTCAACAGAGGAAACGAAAGCCGGTAGTTATGGACAATCGACAAAGAAACAGTAATGAAAATCAGTTTTGAGAAGATTTGCCCCATAGCAATGGTGACTCACACAAACTGGAGCTTTGCTTTGTGATTCGGAACTTGGACTGCCAAGGGCTGAATAGAAATAACTTCAACAACCGGGACGGTGTAAGAGGTAATTTTTAAACCAATGGAACGAGTTAAGAAATCATTACAAACAGACAGAGTATAGCATCTGTAGAAAACGCTGGAGGTAAGTTTGAAAGTAGTTCCATTCAATGGCAAATAAATTGAAGAAAGAGGGTTTCCGATCATTAAGAGAGTGGACACGCATCTCATATTATCTCGAGCCTGGTCATCATGTTTTCATAGTGTCTAAATTTTATCTAAGGATCTAATGCTAACTTTGAAACTACTGACTGTATTTGTACAGTTGAAACTAAAATTTCCAATCTGATTTCTTCAGGAGTTCTCGAAGTTATAAGTAGATTGGCTGCCACTGTGTCATTGCATAAGTAAAAAAATTCTCGTTATGCATGGTGGACTCTTCTCTAGTGACACAAAAATGCTGGATAATATTCGTAAAATCGAACGTAATTGCCAACTATCAGACTCCTCTGGTGTAATGTGTGTGCTATTGTGGTCTGATCCACAGCCATGGGATGGTCGTGGCCCAACGAAGTGAGGAGTTGGCATTCAATTTGGTCCTGATATAACAGGAATATTTTGTGAAATAAATAATTTAGGATATATTGTGAGGAGTCATGAAGTCAACAATATGGGCTACGAGGAGACGCACGATGGAAAGTGCATAACTCTGTTTTGTCTGCTCCAAATTATTGCAATACAATGGGCAATATGGGGGCATAGATCAAAAACCAAAGTTCAAATCGTTTGAGTCTGTGCCTCGTCCAGATGGTAAACCAATGGCTTATGCAAACAGCTTAATGAGTTTATTAGCGTAGTCATATTTATATTAAAAATGTAATTCAATCAAAAAATAAAAACAAAACAAAGCAAAAAATACAAAACCAAATACAAATACAAAAAAAAAAAACAAAAAGCATATTGAGTAAGATTACACTAATTATGTATTGTAAAATCATCATTGAGTTATGTAAAGGCCCATCAGGCAATTCTCTTATATTCAAAACTTGGTAATTTAATTCTAAGCCGTTCTGGCAATGCCTTTTGTCAATTATTAAACGGAAACAAGTTTTCTTAAACATACTGTCAAATGTAAAAATATTTTTTTTTGTAATAAAAACTCTCGCTCGTCTTGGCTATCCCGTCAAATTCTGAATCTGATTTTTAATCGCGCCTTTTTTAAGAACATTGTTTAGTCTTCTAATTAATCAGGTAAACATAGACATTGTTTCAAAGTGACTTTTGAAATTATTTCCAAAAAAGAACTTATTTTAGAACTTTTTTTTTTATTTATTTTTACATAACAATAGGAACTACACCTGGACGGGGTGTTAAAACATTTATCGTCCAAGGTTTCGGTAATGTAGGTCTTCACACATGCCGCTATTTGCATCGTGCTGGTGCCACCTGTGTTGGAATTATTGAACATGACGGCTCCATTTTCAACTCAGAGGGTATTTATCTCACGGTAATTAGCAAGTGATTCATTAATTTGTTTTGATTTTCAATTCATACTTAAATTTAGTTATCGAGAGAATGGTGCTAATTTAGGCAAAAGCAACAGATGTTCGAAAAAGTTGTCAGTTTAGGTTGCCAATTTGATGATGTAATAAGGGTGTATCTTAAAGTAGTTGTTTATCAGTCTTAATGTATACGGGCATATCGGTGATATTTTATTTTATCTTAAAAATAATTCAGTTCTTTAAGACTCATCGTAAAATATTTTCCTTCTCTAGTAATGCCTTTGGATGGCAACGATTAGTATAAGGCCTCGTAGAAGTAGCATCTTCCGACAGGTGCTGGTTCCTTAAATGACGAGAATGAGCCTCTGCAGCCGAACATCTTGCAGCTCTGCTAATAAGTCCTACTTCACGCCTCCCCGTGGCGCCATCTGGGAATCTCACTAGAGGTTGCAAAGTGAAGGGGGCAAATGGCGAGTTTCCTGCGCCATTAACCAGGATTAGTGTCGGAAAAACAAAACAAGACCTTATCCGGGCTACTCCGACATATTTGGAGCTCAGGCCGGAAAGGATTTCCAGGACTTAGTCAGGGTCTTGGAAAAGAGATGGTGGCGGACGAGCCCTATAAGGGCCAACGGCAGCGCTCACATCCCGGAACGGGTTACTGACTTCGGTGTAACCGACCCCTCGTCCAAGGGGCACTCAAAATGGAACTGGTCCTCCAGGTTGGGGGTTGTGCCGCCGGGGTAAATGCCCGGCCATTTAAAAAAAGATTTAGTTACGAAGCATCAACAGGCCTCGGATATGGACGGATCTACTGTTGACAACCCACGCAAACGATTTAAGGACAATGTGCTTCGAATATGCACGTGGAATGTTAGATCCCTTAATAGACCACGTGCAGCCGAGCAACTAGCGGAGGCCCTAGACTGCTGCAAAGCAGACATAACCGCAATCCAAGAAATGCGATGGGATGGGCCGGACAAAAAGAAGATGAAAAACTGCGACATCTACTACTGCAATTGCTATCGACGGCAAAAGCAGCGCTTATTTGGATGCGGATTTGCTGTCGGAGGCAGACTAAGACGAGAAGTCCTCAGCTTCCGGCATGTGAGCGAGCGCCTCGTAGCAATCCGCATCAAGGCTAAATTCGCCAACATAAGCCTTATATGCGCGCATGCCCCCACAGAGGAGAAAGATGACGACACCAAGGATGCCTTCTACGAGCTCCTCAACAAGACCTACGAGCAATGCCCTAGCTATGACATTAAAATTGTCCTCGGTGATTTTAATGCAAAGCTAGGAAGAGAGGGTATCTTTGGTGGAACAATCGGAAAATATAGCCTGCACAACATCACCTCCGATAACGGATTCAGGCTAATCGACTTTGCGGCGGGGCGAAACATTGTCATGGCTAGCACGCGGTTCCCACATCTCGACATACACAAGGGGACTTGGAGAACTCCTGATCAATCAACAGTCAACCAGATTGATCACATTGCGATCGACACAAGACACTCCTCCAGCATTATGGATGTCCGTACGTTCCGAGGAGCTAACATCGACTCGAACCATTACCTTGTTGTAGCTTCGATTAAACTCTTTACAAAAAATCTTTTGTTAAATCCACATATTTGTTATTTGAATCTTGATTTCTTTTCTTATTTTTTAATGTTTTTTTCTTCAACCATTTTCCTTTGTTATGCTTATTTTTATTTTACTATGTTCAATTTGTAAACTTTACGTTTAGGCTTTCACTATCTGATAAGACTTATCTTACTGTGATAAGCAATTTCAAACCAATAAATACAAATACAAATAACAATAATAATAAAAAAACAGAAGACGCTGGTGAGTGTGAGTGAAATCCACCTTATTCCCCACGACATTCAAGGAATAATTCCTTCTTGTTGTGCTATCCCAGGCGATAAGATCAGAATGTTGCCAGATCGCCTATCGCCAGTGGTTGACAAATTATTAAGAAATGAAGAGAGCCCAACTTTGGAGATGGTAAAAATTGCTTGAAAAGGAGTCTTAAAGAAAACAAAACCAACGATGGTATAAACAAAACCTACAAGCTCCTATGCTATAGGAGGAATATACTTCAGAGCAATCATCAGAAATCTTTTTCAATTCTAAAACCAAGTCCCCATTAATAATGAATACGGTTGGCGAAAGACCACAAAATGAAGATGGATGGCTCCCCAGTACGCTTGCACTGGTAATAAACAAGGAAGAGAAGCGTGAAGCAAGATTGCATAAAGGTGACTAGTCCTTCACTACAGTCAGGACTTAATTTATAGAGGCTATTCCTGATGTAAACGCACTGTAAAGGCGAGTGGAGTTCGAGATCCGAATAACTTGATGGGACAGTCCGAACTAGAAGACCAATCTCAAATAGTTCTTTTAAAAAGAGATAGAGAGCCTAAATTGCACGGAAAATTCAAGTCACGGTTTGATAATCCTGAAAACATTTTGTTTGATTTGAAAGCGATTTATCTCTCAATGCGCAGAAAGGTATATCATTTCAAGAACACCATGTACCCAAAGTAGCAAGCACAGTCAGCAACAGAAAGTTTAAATGGCGACTATCCAGATTGGACAACTAGAATGGACAGTGGAAGAATCTTATCAGCTAATCATAAGAATGACTGTACTAAAGTGAGAAAACAATCGAAAAATGGATAAACTGAAAGCCTCAGTATAACAACAAATATTGCAGGTAGGTTGTTTCGGCTTAGTGATAATGGTAACAGCAACACAAAGGGCTTGCTTAACCATGCCCAACTATCAGCAATAACCAAAAGGGTCGGAATATTCCACGTGTAGCTCAGAATATCCTTGTCCATCAAATGTTTGTCAATAAACACGTCATTGTCCAAGACTAATCCTACCTTGTCACTACAATTTATTCTTCTACAGAGTTGTGAGAACCACGACTGCGATGACCAGTATTGTACTACTGGTCGAGGATGTCCCTGGCATTGGACCCTACATAAATGGAAGGATATCGGTGGCCACCACTTGGCGGTACTGTGCAACGTGCTTGATTCATGTGCTGCTTGTTTAATACATGTCATAGGAAAGGCATCAGCTTTCGGATTTACCCCGCGAAAATCCGCCATTTTTTAATCGACGAAGGGCATATTTTTTATTTTTTTTGGTTAATCAACTCAGTATTTTAAAATGTCTACATCGACCATAATCGTCAAATTAAAAAAAAAAATTATAAAACAAGAAAATCTGCGTACATATGGGTCTCCCAAGTCAAACAAGTCTTGATCTAAAGTACGAGTTTGTACAACCAATTGATCGTGTAGGAAATGTTCCGTTTAATCTCACGTCAAAAACTGGAAACTTGTGATCAAAGCTTAGAAATGTTAAGAAGTAATTTGGCGTGGGGTTGTTTTGAAGGATATGAGTCTCCTCGTCGATAAAACGTTATGCAGATGCATTTGAAATGAAGGAGAGCCTCTGGTATAAAAAGACTAAACCCAAAGATATGGACTAAATTACTTACCAAAGGGTAACCTTACACCAATTTATAACAAAAGCTTCCCTCTAAACAACGACAGTCTGCAGTATAGGTTAAGTGAAGCGAATCCTTGTTAGCATCGTGCATCGGAGAGCTCTGGGAATTGCGGCGGCTTAGGCTATCAATCAGTTAAGATTGGCTAAGAGACATTTATGAGCTTAAGTCCAAATGACATCGGTAGCATGGTGCCATCGGAACAATGACAACATTTAAAATTAATTTGGAGACTTTATTAAGGGTCTTGGTCTAGTTTATACATACATGGCCTTATCACTGGACACTGCGCCATCAAGATTAGCGCAAAATATCTGTTCAAATTCCTGCAGGGACGAACAACAAATTGAATGAGAGATGGCTCTAGAGATACAATCTACGACGTTCTAAGTGGAGAATTCAGAGAGAAAAACTAAAGCAAGGGTAGTGCATGTGCTGTTATTTAATTAAATCAACAATGATCAGCATACCATGGCAGCAGGGCTAGCCATGAGTATTTTACTCTTGCACGCCATCTCCTGAACGATCGTTATCTGTTTACAGTAGAATATGCGTTTGGTCAGGTTAATCATGCATCCGCAAGATGGACAACCTATAACCCATGCAGGCTTGAATGATTCAGCTTTGATCACTAAAGAATTAAAGTGCTTGTTCCACGAAATGCTTATGTCAAAATACATCTTGAGTAAAGAACGCCAGGGCGATCCACGTTGTCTTCATCGTGGGAGCAGTATCTAAAAAAAGAACAACAGTCAGATGAAAAAGTGTGCTTCCAAGATGTATTTCGCCTCACAAAAAAAAAACACAGTTGGTTTGACAATGAATGCCATCAATCAAACTCCATATGAAGGTAAGATGCATACCTTGCAGCACTGCTATGTAGTACTTACGCTTGCTAAGGACGAAACATTACCATACATTCTTCCAACTTTGTCTAAACTATTTGATACCATGGTACTAACCTCTCGTAACCTACTTCTATGATAAAAGCTACACACACTAGAATCCAACGGCGACATAATCCACAAGAGGGTGTGCAAAATTATTTTTCTCGACCAAGCAAAATACGAGAGCTGACCCCAGTGACCGTAACGAAGGCATCGGCTAAGTCAAGGTGCCAAAAAGAAAGAAGTTAGACGACCATGAAGCTACTCAAAACCATTACTCAGATAAATGTGACGGTCTTGCTCAAGTTAGAAGACATAATCTAATCCCGTTTTTCAACGGCTTCAATGACGGCTTCCTCCATAGTAGGACCATGACTTACCAAAGGTCTACAGATCACCAATCATAAATAGTAGTGAGACCTGTAGGGGAGTGACTCTCTGTTTTGCACTATCTACACTGAGTGTACAACAAATAGCAATGCATATTGAGTGACTTTCCCAGCATTTAGGACCATTCACTCCCATTACACACAAAATGACAAAATGATGGTCTATCTGCAAATTATTCGAAAAAAGGAGTTCAAACAAGAAAAACCAAAAAAAGTATTCGACCTTGGGCTTTAATAAAACTATGATAGATCTCGGCAATGTTAGCATTCTCAAATCAGAGAGTATACGTGCGACCGCTAACTCCAATTCGGAACAACAGGACAATCACGAATTGCAACAAGTCACTGGTAGAAAATGTTACTAGTAATTCATATAGGCGTGACGGTAAAGTTAGATTAGCCTGGCGTACTAAGTGAGGTCTAAGTGAGGTATAAACAAACTTTTACGTCTTTTCCGATCATATTTAGGGACACCAACGATGCTCCCTCTAATCAATCGAATCCAATCAGAATTCGCAAGAACATTTATAAAAAAAATGAGGATGATGTGGTGGTGTGGTAATAGCAATGAAAGTATTATGAGTCGAAACGAAGCCATGCTGAGCAACCAAATGCAATAGCCAAATTCATAATAGGGAGTCAGGATTGATGAAGATGTCCACAAGAATAATGGCTCTACTGCCATCATCACTGCAATTGCTAAGCGGTAATGGCACCAGTAAGGGCATATTAGCCTGCAATTATGCACCAAACGAACCAAAACGGAATTTGGAAAACTTTTCTCACAAGCCTGACGCAATCATTTTGCAGCCAAGCGACTTGTACAAGTAACTGCCTTGTTTGAAATTAAAGAGGCCATCAGTGCGGCTAAGTCGAAGTCCAAGATACAATCACAGCGCTCATAGCACAGCTTACTATACCATCCACAGAGCTCTCCAAAAGATATTCTGGTGTATAGGCACAACGATGATGGCAAAATAAGAAACAGCAGCTAATATGTATAGTAGCGTGAGTGCCAACAACAACAACAACAACAACAACAAAAACAGTCACAGACACACCTGACTTATGCCAATTACGGCTTAAAACAGCATCAAAAACACCAGTGGCAAATAGAACAGCAACATCAGCCGTTCACAGACCTTCGTAGAAGTATAAATTAATAGAGTGATATCTGTATATACTAATCTGGCAAGTAAAATCAAAGAGGCAAACTAGGCCAATAGAAAATAAGAGAAGTCGCATTTGTTCATTCATCTCCGTGGAGAATAGACATGCTTCAGCTTCTCTTTTAAGTGGAAAAGTTTATTAAAACACAACACATACAAACAATAATAACAATAATAATACCAACAACAACAACAACAATAATTTCGGAAACTACCACAAAGGGGAGGAGGAAGCTGAGTCCAACTCCGACCCCAGAAAAGCGCCCTTCCCTTTCAATCTCTACCGATAAGCTGCCTGGTAGAGCAAGTAAAGAGGCGCCAACAACTTCAAAAAGATGATTACCATGAATAGCAACAGCAACCAAAGAAGAAATAACAACAACAGCAGCAATAGCACAACAACAGAAACAACAACAGCAGCAGGCAAATTGCAGACAAAAGGTACCTCCAATCAGGACGTATAAAGTAGAATTGAAAAACACTATTGACCATATGCGAGTATAAGTTGGCCATAGGCTGTAATTTTTTCATAAAAAGATTAAATGCAGATAGGGATGCGATGCACTTTAATTCAGTGGAGCGCTTCCATAGAATAAAAAATGTACTTAGGCATTCGACGACGGAGTTCTTCTCCTTCATACCAAAGGGGGAAAAGCTGCAAGCAGTGCTGCTTAGGGAGTAAGAACCGTCTACGAATCCAAAGGAACTCTTAAGCCTGCTTAGAGAGAAAGAGTGCGACGGACTTAAATTCGTAGGAGTCAAGTCTTTTACCACACCCAGAGCCGAAGGGAAAAAACGAATGTCCCATTAACAAGAACTTCCAAGCAGCAATATCAGCAGGGAAAAGTAAAACAAATGTAGTAACAGCAACTGCAGCGAACAAAATATAATTAGCAGTCACAACAAAAGCAATAATAACAACAGAAGAACAAGTAAAACCAAAGCACCAGCAAACGGAACAACCAAAATAACGACAATATGACATACTCATAGATCAAACTATCTGTCGAAAAGGGACAAATATTTATGGCTGCGTTGGTTTTGGTTTGGTTGGTTTTCGAAACTAGCAGGCTTCCAAAGTCTGATCCAGGGTTAGCCTGTGAGCCTTGGTTACTCCACCTAACTCCACCTGGCATCGATTATAAGGACCAGGTTGCGTTCTTTGAGGGGCTTGCAGTTCTGATGACACTTGCTCCTGCTGATGACTTCCGGAAGGTATTCCAAATACCCGTCGACTCTTGTAGTTCCTTTCCCGAAATACTCCTGGCGCAGTTAGAATTTGAACGGATCAACCGAAACATGTGTCGCAGTACGCACAATTATCTCCTTAAGAGGGGATGCGCATTTAAGAATGAAATCGAGCTTCACTCAACCTCTGGTCTAATATGCTGGCATAAGCCTCCAAAGAATGCTCTTGTATCGTGACATGCATTTAAAGCGAAAACATACTTACGTCTTGAGTGAGAAGCAAATATTTAGCCAATTTGCGTAGGAAACTAGTTAAATCGAAACAAGGAAAAGGCTAACAAATCTGCACATTACCATTGTAAAGGGGATGGAAAGAATCAGTTATATGTAAATGTTGAATAGAAGATGGATAGTTTGAAACAGTGCTGCTAAAAGACATCGGTTCATCAATAAACACAGAGGAGCTTGAAATAGACGACTTAAATCAGCCAACTCTCACAAGAGTTAAGGTCAGTTAAGTGCGAATGGTCGCTGAGAATTGATACGGTAGACGCAGGAATGAAAAGTCACCAGAAGCGTATCTAGATTTGAAAGCGATTTATCTCTCAATGCGCAGAAAGGTATATCATTTCAAGAACACCATGTACCCAAAGTAGCAAGCACAATCAGCAGAAGAAAGTTTATATGGCGACTATCCAGATTAGACAACTCGAATGGACAGTGGAAGAATCTTATCAGCTAATCATAAGAATGACTGTACTAAAGTGAGAAAACAATCGAAAAATGGATAAACTGAAAGCCTCAGTATAACAACAAATATTGCAGGTAGGTTGTTTCGGCTTAGTGATGATGGTAACAGCAACACTTAGTACTTGCTCAACCATGCCCAATTATCATCAATCACCAAAAGGGTCGGAATATTCCACGTGTAGCTCAGAATATCCTTGTCCATCAAATGTTTGTCAATAAACACGTCATTGTCCAAGACTAATCCTACCTTGTCACTACAATTTATTCTTCTACAGAGTTGTGAGAACCACGACTGCGATGACCAGTATTGTACTACTGGTCGAGGATGTCCCTGGCATTGGACCCTACATAAATGGAAGGATATCGGTGGCCACCACTTGGCGGTACTGTGCAACGTGCTTGATTCATGTGCTGCTTGTTTAATACATGTCATAGGAAAGGCATCAGCTTTCGGATTTACCCCGCGAAAATCCGCCAATTTTTAATCGACGAAGGGCATATTTTTTATTTTTTTTGGTTAATCAACTCAGTATTTTAAAATGTCTACATCGACCATAATCGTCAAATTGAAAAAAAAAAATTATAAAACAAGAAAATCTGCGTACATATGGGTCTCCCAAGTCAAACAAGTCTTGATCTAAAGTACGAGTTTGTACAACCAATTGATCGTGTAGGAAATGTTCCGTTTAAACTCACGTCAAAAACTGGAAACTTGTGATCAAAGCTTAGAAATGTTAAGAAGTGATTTGGCGTGGGGTTGTTTTGATGGATATGAGTCTCCTCGTCGATAAAACGTTATGCAGATGCATTTGAAATGAAGGAGAGCCTCTGGTATAAAAAGACTAAACCCAAAGATATGGACTAAATTACTTACCAAAGGGTAACCTTACACCAATTTATAACAAAAGCTTCCCTCTAAACAACGACAGTCTGCAGTATAGGTTAAGTGAAGCGAATCCTTGTTAGCATCGTGCATCGGAGAGCTCTGGGAATTGCGGCGGCTTAGGCTATCAATCAGTTAAGATTGGCTAAAGACATTTATGAGCTTAAGTCCAAATGACATCGGTAGCATGGTGCCATCGGAACAATGACAACATTTAAAATTAATTTGGAGACTTTATTAAGGGTCTTGGTCTAGTTTATACACACATGGCCTTATCACTGGACACTGCGCCATCAAGATTAGCGCAAAATATCTGTTCAAATTCCTGCAGGGACGAACAACAAATTGAATGAGAGATGGCTCTAGAGATACAATCTACGACGTTCTAAGTGGAGAATTCAGAGAGAAAAACTAAAGCAAGGGTAGTGCATGTGCTGTTATTTAATTAAATCCACAATGATCAGCATACCATGGCAGCAGGGCTAGCCATGAGTATTTTACTCTTGCACGCCATCTCCTGAACGATCTTTATCTGTTTACAGTAGAATATGCTTTTGCTAAGGTTAATCATGCATCCGCAAGATGGACAACCTATAACTCATGCAGGCTTGAATGATTCAGCTTTGATCACTAAAGAATTAAAGTGCTTGTTCCACGAAATGCTTATGTCAAAATACATCTTGAGCAAAGAACGCCAGGGCGATCTACGTTGTCTTCATCGTGGGAGCAGTATCTAAAGAAAGACCAACAGTCAGATGAAAAAGTGTGCTTCCAAGATGTATTTCGCCTCACAAAAAAAAAACACAGTTGGTTTGACAATGAATGCCATCAATCAAACTCCATATGAAGGTAAGATGCATACCTTGCAGCACTGCTATGTAGTACTTACGCTTGCTAAGGACGAAACATTACCATACATTCTTCCAACTTTGTCTAAACTATTTGATACCATGGTACTAACCTCTCGTAACCTACTTCTATGATAAAAGCTACACACACTAGAATCCAACAGCGACATAATCCACAAGAGGGTGTGCAAAATTATTTTTCTCGACCAAGCAAAAGACCGTAACGAAGGCATCGGCTAAGTCAAGGTGCCAAAAAGAAAGAAGTTAGACGACCATGAAGCTGCTCAAAACCATTACTCAGATAAATGTGACGGTCTTGCTCAAGTTAGAAGACATAATCTAATCCCGTTTTTCAACGGCTTCAATGACGCCTTCCCCCATAGTAGAACCATGACTTACCAAAGGTCTACAGATCACCAATCATAAATAGTAGTGAGACCTCTAGGGCAGTGACTCTCTGTTTTGCACTATCTACACTGAGTGTACAACAAATAGCAATGCATATTGAGTGACTTTCCCAGCATTTAGGACCATTCACCCCCATTACACACAAAATGACAAAATGATGGTCTATCTGCAAATTATTCGACAAAAGGAGTTTAAACAAGAAAAACCAAAAAAAGTATTCGACCTTGGGCTTTAATAAAACTATGATAGATCTCGGCAATGTTAGCATTCTCAAATCAGAGAGTATACGTGCGACCGCTAACTCCAATTCGGAACAACAGGACAATCACGAATTGCAACAAGTCACTGGTAGAAAATGTTACTAGTAATTCATATAGGCGTGAGGTATAAACAAACTTTTACGTCTTTTCCGATCATATTTAGGGACACCAACGATGCTCCCTCTAATCAATCGAATCCAATCAGAATTCGCAAGAACATTTATAAAAAAAAATGAGGATGATGTGGTGGTGTGGTAATAGCAATGAAAGTATTATGAGTCGAAACGAAGCCATGCTGAGCAACCAAATGCAATAGCCAAATTCATAATAGGGAGTCAGGATTGATGAAGATGTCCACAAGAATAATGGCTCTACTGCCATCATCACTGCAATTGCTAAGCGGTAATGGCACCAGTAAGGGCATATTAGCCTGCAATTATGCACCAAACGAACCAAAACGGAATTTGGAAAACTTTTCTCACAAGCCTAACGCAATCATTTTGCAGCCAAGCGACTTGTACAAGTAACTGCCTTGTTTGAAATTAAAGAGGCCTTCAGTGCGGCTAAGTCGAAGTCCAAGATGCAATCACAGCGCTCATAGCACAGCTTACTATACCATCCACAGAGCTCTCCAAAAGATATTCTGGTGTATAGGCACAACGATGATGGCAAAATAAGAAACAGCAGCTAATATGTATAGTAGCGTGAGTGCCAACAACAACAACAACAACAACCGCAACAACAACAACAACAGCAACATTAAAAACAGTCACAGACACACCTGATTTATGCCCATTACGGCTTATTATCAGCAGCAACAGCAAAAGTTACAGACACACCAGAACTATGGCCACAATTGCTTTATTGACAGCATCAACAACAACAACAAAAACAGTCACAGACACACCTGACTTATGCCAATTACGGCTTACAACAGCATCAAAAACACCAGTGGCAAATAGAACAGCAACATCAGCCGTTCACAGACCTTCGTAGAAGTATAAATTAATAGAGTGATATCTGTATATACTAATCTGGCAAGTAAAATCAAAGAGGCAAACTAGGCCAATAGAAAATAAGAGAAGTCGCATTTGTTCATTCATCTCCGTGGAGAATAGACATGCTTCAGCTTCTCTTTTAAGTGGAAAAGTTTATTAAAACACAACACATACAAACAATAATAACAATAATAATACCAACAACAACAACAACAATAACAACAATAATTTCGGAAACTACCACAAAGGGGAGGAGGAAGCTGAGTCCAACTCCGACCCCAGAAAAGCGCCCTTCCCTTTCAATCTCTACCGATAAGCTGCCTGGTAGAGCAAGTAAAGAGGCGCCAACAACTTCAAAAAGATGATTACCATGAATAGCAACAGCAACCAAAGAAGAAATAACAACAACAGCAGCAATAGCACAACAACAGAAACAACAACAGCAGCAGGCAAATTGCAGACAAAAGGTACCTCCAATCAGGACGTATAAAGTAGAATTGAAAAACACTATTGACCATATACGAGTATAAGTTGGCCATAGGCTGTAATTTTTTCATAAAAAGATTAAATGCAGATAGGGATGCGATACACTTTAATTCAGTGGAGCGCTTCCATAGAATAAAAAATGTACTTAGGCATTCGACGACGGAGTTCTTCTCCTTCATACCAAAGGGGGAAAAGCTGCAAGCAGTGCTGCTTAGGGAGTAAGAACCGTCTACGAATCCAAAGGAACTCTTAAGCCTGCTTAGAGAGAAAGAGTGCGACGGACTTAAATTCGTAGGAGTCAAGTCTTTTACCACACCCAGAGCCGAAGGGAAAAAACGTAAACTACCGTTCTTCTTTCGAACTGCGAAATGCAGCCTTGATGTGTTAGATGTGGAAGAACCACAAGTACGAAGAACGCACTCTAGGTAAGGACGGAGCGTCTGCAAGACCAGCTCTCTTGTTCAGGTTGGAGGAACACGGTTCAGCGAGCGAAGTTTGCTTCTCAGGTCCCAGCGCCTAGAGCCCCGGAGCCTATACCTGACATGCTAGCTATCTTGCTCTCTATCCAGGAGCAGATGGCCCAGCTTCAACGCATGGATCAAATCTACGCACTTCTGCCGGCCCTAACGCACCTACATTCGTAATGAGTAGGTACAGTGAATGTTAATTTCGGCTTGAAGGGGACGGATAGTCCGTCGTTTGCTATACACAGCTCAAATTTGGATCTCCTGTCGTTCGACACACAGATCCAACTGACAGGTACGAACTAAGCAACTGTAAACTGTCTTCGCACTTTTGTGTGCGCAATGAAATGACCATTGCGGTCTCAATACCGAAATAACCGTTACTTACAAATCTGCGGAATTGGATGAATTTCTCCAAAGGCATTCCTACAATTATTGTTCTCCAGGACACTGATAAGAGCCCTCTCCTCGAATTCGCTCTACCCATAATCCATCAACCGAACCGTCCATCAAACCGTCTGTCAAACGAGCAAATTGACAGGTATTTATAAAATAGGTGTTAAAATGGATATTTAGAAGTTTTAGATTTGTACATCCTTAATTTAATATACAAAAAAATACATTTATTAAATGTAAAAACAAAAAGAATCTGTAAGGAGACAGGAGACAGCACTTAACCCAATTTAGAGCAGTGTCCCAGAAAATGGTCTATTAAGACCTGATTGCATATCTAAAGTATAAATCTAGTGATCCATTCGAAATGTTGCCTCGGGTTCACTTTTCCACATAAAACGCACATTCCGATTTGAATGGAAGTTAGTGAAAGGCATTCCCCAAACTCAGAAAATTCTCTATTTCGAGACTTAATGGGTAATTGTCCCAAGACCATCTCAAGACAAAGTTCTTAGTCAGAGTTCAGGTGAGACTTTTAAGGCAGCAAAGCAGGCAACACAAAGAGAGAATCGCGTTCTCAACGGTATGTCCTCGGAATAAACTATGCAACCTCACTGGACAGTTTTGCATTTGTTGCGATCTTGCAACAAGACATTAATTTCCGTTGGAGAATCAACAACATTTAGTACAATCCGACAGATAATGTTGGCCAAAGATTCCACAGTTCTTATCTGTGTGAGGATGGCAAAGGAAAGTGGATTTGCATATATGTAGGTCTGATATAGTCTTACTCTACTTCCAAATGAGCTCGTCCGCCATCAAGATGGTGATTGGATATCCTGATAAACGTAGTCATCCTTGCACCTACTAGATAGGATTCAAAACCGTGCGATAAAACTTATTGGTGATGCTAATATTACTCATTCGATCGACACCCTCGACCACGGACGTAATGTCTCCTGCCCCACCTTGTTCTATAGCTATTTTCACCACCACCTAGTTTTTGTGTCACTAGGGCGACAATATGCCAGCATATGTCTGAAGCCGGTACCTCCCGAGTTAGGGGATCAGTACTCTTATGGTTCGACTGATAGCTATCGGTGTCCAGCGGATGTTCATAGATAATGGTACTACAGCTTGATGGAATCACATCTGAGGTATGGGGTACTGGCCTAGGGTAACGCACCCCAGTTGCAAGGTTAAATTGCATTCATAGCAGCATCCAAAATATGGTAAAACAGCATATTTCATTCATTCACCTTGACCACCACGACATTCAAGGAATAATTCCGCCGGAATTTGGAGAATCACGGCCCACCAGTCTTAAGTTTTTTTTTGTTGTGCTATCCCAGGCGATAAGATCAGAATGTTGCCAGATCGCTTATCACCAGTGGTTGAAAAATTATTAAGATATGAAGAGAGCCCAACTTTGGAGATGGTAAAAATTGCTTGAAAAGGAGTCTTAAAGAAAACAAAACCAACGATGGTATAAACAAAACCTACAAACTCCTATGCTATAGGAGGAACATACTTCAGAGCAATCATCAGAAATCTTTTTCAATTCTAAAACCAAGTCCCCATTAATAATGAATACGGTTGGCGAAAGACCACAAAATGAAGATGCATGGCTCCCCAGTACGCTTGAAAGGAGTCCAATTAGAACATGAGACAGTTAGAAGCGGTCCATACATTATTAAACCAATTTGCAAAGTCACTACTTCACGACGTAACAAAACCCCAGGGTCGTTAACAAAATAACACCAGTTTTGAACATAGGAAGATTGCTTAAGCACGAAACAAGTCCCGAGATTGACACTTGCATAGATAGGCAACCTTCCAACGATGTGTGTCAAAACTCGATGATATTCCGATGCAAATTTGCAGAAATGTCTAGTTAGTATGCAAGATTGCATAAAGGTGACTAGTCCTTCACTACAGTCAGGACTTAATTTATAGAGGCTATTCCTGATGTAAACGCCTTGTAAAGGCGAGTGGAGTTCGAGATCCGAATAACTTGATGGGACAGTCCGAACTAGAAGACCAATCTCAAATAGTTCTTTTAAAAAGAGATAGAGAGCCTAAATTGCACGGAAAATTCAAGTCACGGTTTGATAACCCTGAATACATTTTGTTGCCTGTCTCCTGTCATATCTTATGTTCCAACCATCCTGCCAGGATAGAAAGTTAATCATTGCATTGGAGCAATTGCTCATACTACCACTACAGCTCGATCAACTTCATATTCGTTTAGTAGCGCCAACAGCCCATAACTTAGGGTTGCAGAATTTAGGTGAAGGTGATCCAATAAATCGCAGTTGCCCCCTCTGCGATATTACCACGCAAAATATTACCACGTTGAGGGTACTTCGAAACCCACGGTTGTGATAGTTCCATTTGGAAAAATCGATACAAAATCATCAAGTACGTAGTGATGTTAGTACACCAAGAGTAATCAAGTCTCCGCCAGCTAGCGGTCCCCCATCGGCTATAACTCGAATGTCCCATTAACAAGAACTTCCAAGCAGCAATATCAGCAGGGAAAAGTAAAACAAATGTAGTAACAGCAACTGCAGCGAACAAAATATAATTAGCAGTCACAATAAAAGCAATAATAACAACAGAAGAACAAGTAAAACAAAAGCACCAGCAAACGGAACAACCAAAATAACAACAATTTGACATACTCATAGATCAAACTATCTGTCGAAAAGGGACAAATATTTATGGCTGCGTTGGTTTTGGTTTGGTTGGTTTTCGAAACTAGCAGGCTTCCAAAGTCTGATCCAGGGTTAGCCTGTGAGCCTTGGTTACTCCACCTAACTCCACCTGGCGTCGATTATAAGGACCAGGTTGCGTTCATTGAGGGGCTTGCACTTCTGATGACACTTGCTCCTGCTGATGACTTCCGGAAGGTATTCCAAATACCCGTCGACTCTTGTAGTTCCTTTCCCGAAATACTCCTGGCGCAGTTAGAATTTGAACGGATCAACCGAAACATGTGTCGCAGTACGCACAATTATCTCCTTAAGAGGGGATGCGCATTTAAGAATGAAATCGAGCTTCACTCATCCTCTGGTCTAATATGCTGGCATAAGCCTCCAAAGAATGCTCTTGTATCGTGACATGTATTTATGTATTAATATTTAGCCAATTTGCGTAGGAAACTAGTTAAATCGAAACAAGGAGAAGGCTAACAAATCTGCACAGTACCATTGTAAAGGGGATGGAAAGAATCAGTTATATATAAATGTTGAATAGAAGATGGATAGTTTGAAACAGTGCTGCTAAAAGACATCGGTTCATCAATAAACACAGAGGAGCTTGAAATAGACGACTTAAATCAGCCAACTCTCACAGAGTTAAGGTCAGTTAAGTGCGAATGGTCGCTGAGAATTGATACGGTAGACGCAGGAATGAAAAGTCACCAGAAGCGTATCTAAATTTGAAAGCGATTTATATCTCAATGCGCAGAAAGGTATATCATTTCAAGAACACCATGTACCCAAAGTAGCAAGCACAATCAGCAGAAGAAAGTTTATATGGCGACTATCCAGATTAGACAACTCGAATGGACAGTGGAAGAATCTTATCAGCTAATCATAAGAATGACTGTACTAAAGTGAGAAAACAATCGAAAAATGGATAAACTGAAAGCCTCAGTATAACAACAAATATTGCAGGTAGGTTGTTTCGGCTTAGTGATGATGGTAACAGCAACACTTAGTACTTGCTCAACCATGCATAATTATCATCAATCACCAAAAGGGTCGGAATATTCCACGTGTAGCTCAGAATATCCTTGTCCATCAAATGTTTGTCAATAAACACGTCATTGTCCAAGACTAATCCTACCTTGTCACTACAATTTATTCTTCTACAGAGTTGTGAGAACCACGACTGCGATGACCAGTATTGTACTACTGGTCGAGGATGTCCCTGGCATTGGACCCTACATAAATGGAAGGATATCGGTGGCCACCACTTGGCGGTACTGTGCAACGTGCTTGATTCATGTGCTGCTTGTTTAATACATGTCATAGGAAAGGCATCAGCTTTCGGATTTACCCCGCGAAAATCCGCCATTTTTTAATCGACGAATGGGATATTTTTTATTTTTTTTGGTTAATCAACTCAGTATTTTAAAATGTCTACATCGACCATAATCGTCAAATTAAAAAAAAAAAATTATAAAACAAGAAAATCTGCGTACATATGGGTCTCCCAAGTCAAACAAGTCTTGATCTAAAGTACGAGTTTGTACAACCAATTGATCGTGTAGGAAATGTTCCGTTTAAACTCACGTCAAAAACTGGAAACTTGTGATCAAAGGTTAGAAATGTTAAGAAGTAATTTGGTGTGGGGTTGTTTTGATGGATGTGAGTCTGCTCGTCGACAAAACGTTATGAAGATGCATTTAAAATGAAGGTTACCAATGGGTAACCCTACACCAATTTATAACAAAAGCTTCCCTCTAAACAACGATAGTCTGCAGTATAGGTTAAGTGAAGCGAATCCTTGTTAGCATCGTGCATCGGAGAGCTCTGGGAATTGCGGCGGCTTAGGCTATCAATCAGTTAAGATTGGCTAAGAGACATTTATGAGCTCAAGTCCAAATGACATCAGTAGCATGGTGCCATCGGAACAATGACAACATTTAAAATTAATTTGGAGACTTTATTAAAGGTATTGGTCTAGTTTATACACACATGGCCTTATCACTGGACACTGCGCCATCAAGATTAGCGCAAAATATCTGTTCAAATTCCTGCAGGGACGAACAACAAATTGAATGAGAGATGGCTCTAGAGATACAATCTACGACGTTCTAAGTGGAGAATTCAGAGAGAAAAACTAAAGCAAGGGTAGTGCATGTGCTGTTATTTAATTAAATCCACAATGATCAGCATACCATGGCAGCAGGGCTAGCCATGAGTATTTTACTCTTGCACGCCATCTCCTGAACGATCGTTATCTGTTTACAGTAGAATATACGTTTGGTAAGGTTAATCATGCATCCGCAAGATGGACAACCTATAACCCATGCAGGCTTGAATGATTCAGCTTTGATCACTAAAGAATTAAAGTGCTTGTTCCACGAAATGCTTATGTCAAAATACATCTTGTACGCCAGAACGCCAGGGCGATCCACGTTGTCTTCATCGTGGGAGCAGTATCTAAAAAAAGAACAACAGTCAGATGAAAAAGTGTGCTTCCAAGATGTATTTCGCCTCACAAAAAAAAACACAGTTGGTTTGACAATGAATGCCATCAATCAAACTCCATATGAAGGTAAGATGCATACCTTGCAGCACTGTTATGTAGTACTTACGCTTGCTAAGGACGAAACATTACCAAACATTTTTCCAACTTTGTCTAAACTATTTGATACCATGGTACTAACCTCTCGTAACCTACTTCTATGATAAAAGCTACACACACTAGAATCCAACACCGACATAATCCACAAGAGGGTGTGCAAAATTATTTTTCTCGACCAAGCAAAATACGAGAGCTGACCCCAGTGACCGTAACGAAGGCATCGGCTAAGTCAAGGTGCCAAAAAGAAAGAAGTTAGACGACCATGAAGCTGCTCAAAACCATTACTCAGATAAATGTGACGGTCTTGCTCAAGTTAGAAGACATAATCTAATCCCGTTTTTCAACGGCTTCAATGACGGCTTCCTCCATAGTAGGACCATGACTTACCAAAGGTCTACAGATCACCAACCATAAATAGTAGTGAGACCTCTAGGGCAGTGACTCTCTGTTTTGCACTATCTACACTGAGTGTACAACAAATAGCAATGCATATTGAGTGACTTTCCCAGCATTTAGGACCATTCACCCCCATTACACACAAAATGACAAAATGATGGTCTATCTGCAAATTATTCGACAAAAGGAGTTCAAACAAGAAAAACCAAAAAAAGTATTCGACCTTGGGCCCTTCGAGCCAAATTACAATATACGCTGAAAGATGGTTGGAGAAAGACTAGGGACTTTCTCAACCATGCACGACCAAAAGAAGAAGGATTTCCGTTTTGAGAAATCAGCTCTGCATATTACGAACAACATAGATAGCAGCAATCTTTGTTACATGGATAGAAGTTCAACAAACGGCCTTTAATAAAACTATGATAGATCTCGGCGATGTTAGCAGTCTCAAATCAGAGAGTATATATGCGACCGCTAACTCCAATTCGGAAAAAGCTGGCGTGGTGGTAAAAGAGAAGGGTTGCAAGCAACTTTATGCACGGGAAGCATCAAGCAAATCCGTGCACAAGATCGCTTTCTTTTAAAATCACAATGTGAAATACCTTTCCAAAGTGCAAGAACTACATCGGACATAATCGCAACACAACAGGACAATCACGAATTGCAACAAGTCACTGGTAGAAAATGTTACTAATAATTCATATAGGCGTGACGGTAAAGTTAGATTCATCTAAAGTACGCCCGGCGAGTGATACTAGGAAACAATCAATCGAATCGAATCAGAATTCGCAAGAACATTTATAAAAAAAATGAGGATGATGTGGTGGTGTGGTAATAGCAATGAAAGTATTATGAGTCGAAACGAAGCCATGCTGAGCAACCAAATGCAATAGCCAAATTCATAATAGGGAGTCAGGATTGATGAAGATGTCCACAAGAATAATGGCTCTACTGCCATCATCATTGCAATTGCTAAGCGGTAATGGCACCAGTAAGGGCATATTAGCCTGCAATTATGCACCATACGAACCAAAACGGAATTTGGAAAACTTTTCTCACAAGCCTAACGCAATCATTTTGCAGCCAAGCGACTTGTACAAGTAACTGCCTTGTTTGAAATTAAAGAGACCTTCAGTGCGGCTAAGTCGAAGTCCAAGATACAATCACAGCGCTCATAGCACAGCTTACTATACCATCCACAGAGCTCTCCAAAAGATATTCTGGTGTATAGGCACAACGATGATGGCAAAATAAGAAACAGCAGCTAATATGTATAGTAGCGTGAGTGCCAACAACAACAACAACAACAGCAACAGCAACAACAACAACAACAGCAACATTAAAAACAGTCACAGACACACCTGACTTATGCCCATTACGGCTTATTATCAGCAGCAACAGCAAAAGTTACAGACACACCAAAACTATGGCCACAATTGCTTTATTGACAGCATCAAAAACACCAGTGGCAAATAGAACAGCAACATCAGCCGTTCACAGACCTTCGTAGAGGTATAAATTAATAGAGTGATATCTGTATATACTAATCTGGCAAGTAAAATCAAAGAGGCAAACTAGGCCAATAGAAAATAAGAGAAGTCGCATTTGTTCATTCATCTCCGTGGAGAATAGACATGCTTCAGCTTCTCTTTTAAGTGGAAAAGTTTATTAAAACACAACACATACAAACAATAATAACAATAATAATACCAACAACAACAACAACAATAACAACAATAATTTCGGAAACTACCACAAAGGGGAGGAGGAAGCTGAGTCTAACTCCGACCCCAGAAAAGCGCCCTTCCCTTTCAATCTCTACCGATAAGCTGCCTGGTAGAGCAAGTAAAGAGGCGCCAACAACTTCAAAAAGATGATTACCATGAATAGCAACAGCAACCAAAGAAGAAATAACAACAACAGCAGCAATAGCACAACAACAGAAACAACAACAGAAACAACAACAGAAACAACAACAGCAGCAGGCAAATTGCAGACAAAAGGTACCTCCAATCAGGACGTATAAAGTAGAATTGAAGAACACTATTGACCATATATAAGTTGGCTATAGGTTGTAATTTTTTCATAAAAAGATTAAGTGTAGGGATGCGATACACTTTAATTCAGTGGAGCGCTTCCATAGAATAAAAAATGTACTTAGGCATTCGGCAACGGAGTTCTTCTCCTTCATACCAAAGGGGGAAAAGCTGCAAGCAGTGCTGCTAAGGGAGTAAGAACCGTCTACGAATCCAAAGGAACTCTTAAGCCTGCTTAGAGAGAAAGAGTGCGACGGACTTAAATTCGTAGGAGTCAAGTCTTTTACCACACCCAGAGCCGAAGGGAAAAAACGTAAGCTACCGTTCTTCTTTCGAACTGCGAATTGCAGCCTTGATGTGTTAGATGTGGAAGAACCACAAGTACGAAGAACGCACTCTAGGTAAGGACGGAGCGTCTGCAAGACCAGCTCTCTTGTTCAGGTTGGAGGAACACGGTTCAGCGAGCGAAGTTTGCTTCTCAGGTCCCAGCGCCTAGAGCCCCGGAGCCTATACCTGACATGCTAGCTATCTTGCTCTCTATCCAGGAGCAGATGGCTCAGCTTCAACGCATGGATCAAATCTACGCACTTCTGCCGGCCCTAACGCACCTACATTCGTAATGAGTAGGTACAGTGAATGTTAATTTCGGCTTGAAGGGGACGGATAGTCCGTCGTTTGCTATACACAGCTCAAATTTGGATCTCCTGTCGTTCGACACACAGATCCAACTGACAGGTACGAACTAAGCAACTGTAAACTGTCTTCGCACTTTTGTGTGCGCAATGAAATGACCATTGCGGTCTCAATACCGAAATAACCGTTACTTACAAATCTGCGGAATTGGATGAATTTCTCCAAAGGCATTCCTACAATTATTGTTCTCCAGGACACTGATAAGAGCCCTCTCCTCGAATTCGCTCTACCCATAATCCATCAACCGAACCGTCCATCAAACCGTCTGTCAAACGAGCAAATTGACAGGTATTTATAAAATAGGTGTTAAAATGGATATTTAGAAGTTTTAGATTTGTACATCCTTAATTTAATATACAAAAAAATACATTTATTAAATGTAAAAACAAAAAGAATCTGTAAGGAGACAGGAGACAGCACTTAACCCAATTTAGAGCAGTGTCCCAGAAAATGGTCTATTAAGACCTGATTGCATATCTAAAGTATAAATCTAGTGATCCATTCGAAATGTTGCCTCGGGTTCACTTTTCCACATAAAACGCACATTCCGATTTGAATGGAAGTTAGTGAAAGGCATTCCCCAAACTCAGAAAATTCTCTATTTCGAGACTTAATGGGTAATTGTCCCAAGACCATCTCAAGACAAAGTTCTTAGTCAGAGTTCAGGTGAGACTTTTAAGGCAGCAAAACAGGCAACACAAAGAGAGAATCGCGTTCTCAACGGTATGTCCTCGGAATAAACTATGCAACCTCACTGGACAGTTTTGCCTTTGTTGCGATCTTGCAACAAGACATTGATTTCCGTTGGAGAATCAACAACATTTAGTACAATCCGACAGATAATGTTCGCCAAAGATTCCACAGTTTTTATCTGTGTGAGGATGGCAAAGGAAAGTGGATTTGCATATATGTAGGTCTGATATAGTCTTACTCTACTTCCAAATGAGCTCGTCCGCCATCAAGATGGTGATTGGATATCCTGATAAACGTAGTCATTCTTGCACCTACTAGATAGGATTCAAAACCGTGCGATAAAACTTATTGGTGATGCTAATATTACTCATTCGATCGACACCCTCGACCACGGACGTAATGTCTCCTGCCCCACCTTGTTGTATAGCTATTTTCACCACCACCTAGTTTTTGTGTCACTAGGGCGACAATATGCCAGCATATGTCTTAAGCCGGTACCTCCCGAGTTAGGGGATCAGTACTCTTATGGTTCGAACAGCGGATGTTCATAGATAATGGTACTACAGCTTGATGGAATCACATCTGAGGTATGGGGTACTGGCCTAGGGTAACGCACCCCAGTTGCAAGGTTAAATTGCATTCATAGCAGCATCCAAAATATGGTAAAACAGCAGAACGACATCATAGCGATGACATCAGACAGTTCCTCAGAATTGACCAACTGCCTAAGCAGGAGATATTGTTAGCCTTCAGGAACAACAACACATAATTGCTACCAACTCAACAAGTAGTCAATACATGAATGCGGAAAGAGGGAAAATCTCTGGTATCAAGATATTGGAAGGAACATGGACAGAATCTTCCAACGCCATTGCGATAAATTTAACAAATCTTTCTACATCTGTTTTTATTAAAAAAAAAAGTTGAATAAATCTATTCAAATTGTAATGTATTAATTCCTTAATGATTATCAATTTTAAACAATCTTCAGCAGACAATACAATGTAAAATGTTGAATGTATATGTAAATAAATAAATTATAATAATAATAATAATAAAAAACAGAAGAACCTGGTGAGTGTGAGTGAAATTCACCTTGACCACCACGACATTCAAGGAATAATTCCGCCGGAATTTGGAGAATCACGGCCCACCAGTCTTAAGTTTTTTTTTGTTGTGCTATCCCAGGCGATAAGATCAGAATGTTGCCAGATCGCCTATCACCAGTGGTTGAAAAATTATTAAGATATGAAGAGAGCCCAACTTTGGAGATGGTAAAAATTGCTTGAAAAGGAGTCTTAAAGAAAACAAAACCAACGATGGTATAAACAAAACCTACAAACCTAGCATAGGAGTATAGGAGGAACATACTTCAGAGCAATCATCAGAAATCTTTTTCAATTCTAAAACCAAGTCCCCATTAATAATGAATACGGTTGGCGAAAGACCACAAAATGAAGATGCATGGCTCCCCAGTACGCTTGAAAGGAGTCCAATTAGAACATGAGACAGTTAGAAGCGGTCCATACATTATTAAACCAATTTGCAAAGTCACTACTTCACGACGTAACAAAACCCCAGGGTCGTTAACAAAATAACACCAGTTTTGAACATAGGAAGATTGCTTAAGCACGAAACAAGTCCCGAGATTGACACTTGCATAGATAGGCAACCTTCCAACGATGTGTGTCAAAACTCGATGATATTCCGATGCAAATTTGCAGAAATGTCTAGTTAGTATGCAAGATTGCATAAAGGTGACTAGTCCTTCACTACAGTCAGGACTTAATTTATAGAGGCTATTCCTGATGTAAACGCCTTGTAAAGGCGAGTGGAGTTCGAGATCCGAATAACTTGATGGGACAGTCCGAACTAGAAGACCAATCTCAAATAGTTCTTTTAAAAAGAGATAGAGAGCCTAAATTGCACGGAAAATTCAAGTCACGGTTTGATAACCCTGAATACATTTTGTTGCCTGTCTCCTGTCATATCTTATGTTCCAACCATCCTGCCAGGATAATAAGTTAATCATTGCATTGGAGCAATTGCTCATACTACCACTACAGCTCGATCAACTTCATATTCGTTTAGTAGCGCCAACAGCCCATAACTTAGGGTTGCAGAATTTAGGTGAAGGTGATCCAATAAATCGCAGTTGCCCCCTCTGCGATATTACCACGCAAAATATTACCACGTTGAGGGTACTTCGAAACCCACGGTTGTGATAGTTCCATTTGGAAAAATCGATACAAAATCATCAAGTACGTAGTGATGTTAGTACACCAAGAGTAATCAAGTCTCCGCCAGCTAGCGGTCCCCCATCGGCTATAACTCGAATGTCCCATTAACAAGAACTTCCAAGCAGCAATATCAGCAGGGAAAAGTAAAACAAATGTAGTAACAGCAACTGCAGCGAACAAAATATAATTAGCAGTCACAATAAAAGCAATAATAACAACAGAAGAACAAGTAAAACAAAAGCACCAGCAAACGGAACAACCAAAATAACAACAATTTGACATACTCATAGATCAAACTATCTGTCGAAAAGGGACAAATATTTATGGCTGCGTTGGTTTTGGTTTGGTTGGTTTTCGAAACTAGCAGGCTTCCAAAGTCTGATCCAGGGTTAGCCTGTGAGCCTTGGTTACTCCACCTAACTCCACCTGGCGTCGATTATAAGGACCAGGTTGCGTTCATTGAGGGGCTTGCACTTCTGATGACACTTGCTCCTGCTGATGACTTCCGGAAGGTATTCCAAATACCCGTCGACTCTTGTAGTTCCTTTCCCGAAATACTCCTGGCGCAGTTAGAATTTGAACGGATCAACCGAAACATGTGTCGCAGTACGCACAATTATCTCCTTAAGAGGGGATGCGCATTTAAGAATGAAATCGAGCTTCACTCATCCTCTGGTCTAATATGCTGGCATAAGCCTCCAAAGAATGCTCTTGTATCGTGACATGTATTTATGTATTAATATTTAGCCAATTTGCGTAGGAAACTAGTTAAATCGAAACAAGGAGAAGGCTAACAAATCTGCACAGTACCATTGTAAAGGGGATGGAAAGAATCAGTTATATATAAATGTTGAATAGAAGATGGATAGTTTGAAACAGTGCTGCTAAAAGACATCGGTTCATCAATAAACACAGAGGAGCTTGAAATAGACGACTTAAATCAGCCAACTCTCACAGAGCTAAGGTCAGTTAAGTGCGAATGGTCCCTGAGAATTGATACGGTAGACGCAGGAATGAAAAGTCACCAGAAGCGTATCTAAATTTGAAAGCGATTTATCTCTCAATGCGCAGAAAGGTACTCGTATATCATTTCAAGAACACCATGTACCCAAAGTAGCAAGCACAATCAGCAGCAGAAAGTTTATATGGCGACTATCCAGATTAGACAACTCGAATGGACAGTGGAAGAATCTTATCAGCTAATCATAAGAATGACTGTACTAAAGTGAGAAAACAATCGAAAAATGGATAAACTGAAAGCCTCAGTATAACAACAAACATTGCAGGTAGGTTGTTTCGGCTTAGTGATGATGGTAACAGCAACACTTAGTACTTGCTCAACCATGCCCAATTATCATCAATCACCAAAAGGGTCGGAATATTCCACGTGTAGCTCAGAATATCCTTGTCCATCAAATGTTTGTCAATAAACACGTCATTGTCCAAGACTAATCCTACCTTGTCACTACAATTTATTCTTCTACAGAGTTGTGGGAACCACGACTGCGATGACCAGTATTGTACTACTGGTCGAGGATGTCCCTGGCATTGGACCCTACATAAATGGAAGGATATCGGTGGCCACCACTTGGCGGTACTGTGCAACGTGCTTGATTCATGTGCTGCTTGTTTAATACATGTCATAGGAAAGGCATCAGCTTTCGGATTTACCCCGCGAAAATCCGCCATTTTTTAATCGACGAATGGGATATTTTTTATTTTTTTTGGTTAATCAACTCAGTATTTTAAAATGTCTACATCGACCATAATCGTCAAATTAAAAAAAAAAAATTATAAAACAAGAAAATCTGCGTACATATGGGTCTCCCAAGTCAAACAAGTCTTGATCTAAAGTACGAGTTTGTACAACCAATTGATCGTGTAGGAAATGTTCCGTTTAAACTCACGTCAAAAACTGGAAACTTGTGATCAAAGCTTAGAAATGTTAAGAAGTAATTTGGTGTGGGGTTGTTTTGATGGATATGAGTCTCCTCGTCGATAAAACGTTATGCAGATGCATTTGAAATGAAGGAGAGCCTCTGGTATAAAAAGACTAAACCCAAAGATATGGACTAAATTACTTACCAAAGGGTAACCCTACACCAATTTAATACAAAAGCTTCCCTCTAAACAAGCGAGGAAGCGAATCCTTGTTAGCATCGTGCATCGGAGAGCTCTGGGAATTGCGGCGGCTTAGGCTATCAATCAGTTAAGATTGGCTAAGAGACATTTATGAGCTTAAGTCCAAATGACATCAGTAGCATGGTGCCATCGGAACAATGACAACATTTAAAATTAATTTGGAGACTTTATTAAGGGTCTTGGTCTAGTTTATACACACATGGCCTTATCACTGGACACTGCGCCATCAAGATTAGCGCAAAATATCTGTTCAAATTCCTGCAGGGACGAACAACAAATTAAATGAGAGATGGCTCTAGAGATACAATCTACGACGTTCTAAGTGGAGAATTCAGAGAGAAAAACTAAAGCAAGGGTAGTGCATGTGCTGTTATTTAATTAAATCCACAATGATCAGCATACCATGGCAGCAGGGCTAGCCATGAGTATTTTACTCTTGCACGCCATCTCCTGAACGATCGTTATCTGTTTACAGTAGAATATGCGTTTGGTCAGGTTAATCATGCATCCGCAAGATGGACAACCTATAACCCATGCAGGCTTGAATGATTGAGCTTTGATCACTAAAGAATTAAAGTGCTTGTTCCACGAAATGCTTATGTCAAAATACATCTTGTACGCCAGAACGCCAAGGCGATCCACGTTGTCTTCATCGTGGGAGCAGTATCTAAAAAAAGAACAACAGTCAGATGAAAAAGTGTGCTTCCAAGATGTATTTCGCCTCACAAAAAAAAACACAGTTGGTTTGACAATGAATGCCATCAATCAAACTCCATATGAAGGTAAGATGCATACCTTGCAGCACTGTTATGTAGTACTTACGCTTGCTAAGGACGAAACATTACCAAACATTTTTCCAACTTTGTCTAAACTATTTGATACCATGGTACTAACCTCTCGTAACCTACTTCTATGATAAAAGCTACACACACTAGAATCCAACACCGACATAATCCACAAGAGGGTGTGCAAAATTATTTTTCTCGACCAAGCAAAATACGAGAGCTGACCCCAGTGACCGTAACGAAGGCATCGGCTTACTAAAGGAAAGTCAAGGTGCCATAAAGAAAGAAGTTAGACGACCATGAAGCTGCTCAAAACCATAACTCAGATAAATGTGACGGTCTTGCTCAAGTAAGAAGACATAATCTAATCCCGTTTTTCAACAGCTTCAATGACGGCTTCCTCCATAGTAGGACCATGACTTACCAAAGGTCTACAGATCACCAATCATAAATAGTAGTGAGACCTGTAGGGCAGTGACTCTCTGTTTTGCACTATACAACAAATAGCAATGCATATTGAGTGACTTTCCCAGCATTTAGGACCATTCACCCCCATTACACACAAAATGACAAAATGATGGTCTATCTGCAAATTATTCGACAAAAGGAGTTCAAACAAGAAAAACCAAAAAAAGTATTCGACCTTGGGCCCTTCGAGCCAAATTACAATATACGCTGAAAGATGGTTGGAGAAAGACTAGGGACTCCAATTCGGAAAAAGCTGGCGTGGTGGTAAAAGAGAAGGGTTGCAAGCAACTTTATGCACGGGAAGCATCAAGCAAATCCGTGCACAAGATCGCTGTCTTTTAAAAGTGATCACCCACAATGTGAAATACCTTTCCAAAGTGCAAGAACTACATCGGACATAATCGCAACACAACAGGACAGTCACGAATTGCAACAAGTCACTGGTAGAAAATGTTACTAATAATTCATATAGGCGTGACGGTAAAGTTAGATTCATCTAAAGTACGCCCGGTGAGTGATACTAGGAAACAAATAGATAGAGCCTAGGTCTAAGTGAGGTATAAACAAACTTTTACGTCTTTTCCGATCATATTTAGGGACACCAACGATGCTCCCTCTAATCAATCGAATCGAATCAGAATTCGCAAGAATATTTATAAAAAAAATGAGGATGATGTGGTGGTGTGGTAATAGCAATGAAAGTATTATGAGTCGAAACGAAGCCATGCTGAGCAACCAAATGCAATAGCCAAATTCATAATAGGGAGTCAGGATTGATGAAGATGTCCACAAGAATAATGGCTCTACTGCCATTATCACTGCAATTGCTAAGCGGTAATGGCACCAGTAAGGGCATATTAGCCTGCAATTATGCACCATACGAACCAAAACGGAATTTGGAAAACTTTTCTCACAAGCCTAACGCAATCATTTTGCAGCGAAGCGACTTGTATAAGTAACTGCCTTGTTTGAAATTAAAGAGGCCTTCAGTGCGGCTAAGTCGAAGTCCAAGATGCAATCACAGCGCTCATAGCACAGCTTACTATACCATCCACAGAGCTCTCCAAAAGATATTCTGGTGTATAGGCACAACGATGATGGCAAAATAAGAAACAGCAGCTAATATGTATAGTAGCGTGAGTGCCAACAACAACAACAACAACAACAACAGCAACAACAACAACAACAGCAACATTAAAAACAGTCACAGACACACCTGACTTATGCCCATTACGGCTTATTATCAGCAGCAACAGCAAAAGTTACAGACACACCAAAACTATGGCCACAATTGCTTTATTGACAGCATCAAAAACACCAGTGGCAAATAGAACAGCAACATCAGCCGTTCACAGACCTTCGTAGAAGTATAAATTAATAGAGTGATATCTGTATATACTAATCTGGCAAGTAAAATCAAAGAGGCAAACTAGGCCAATAGAAAATAAGAGAAGTCGCATTTGTTCATTCATCTCCGTGGAGAATAGACATGCTTCAGCTTCTCTTTTAAGTGGAAAAGTTTATTAAAACACAACACATACAAACAATAATAACAATAATAATACCAACAACAACAACAATAATTTCGGAAACTACCACAAAGGGGAGGAGGAAGCTGAGTCCAACTCCGACCCCAGAAAAGCGCCCTTCCCTTTCAATCTCTACCGATAAGCTGCCTGGTAGAGCAAGTAAAGAGGCGCCAATAACTTCAAAAAGATGATTACCATGAATAGCAACAGCAACCAAAGAAGAAATAACAACAACAGCAGCAATAGCACAACAACAGAAACAACAACAGCAGCAGGCAAATTGCAGACAAAAGGTACCTCCAATCAGGACGTATAAACAAACTTTTACGTCTTTTCCGATCATATTTAGGGACACCAACGATGCTCCCTCTAATCAATCGTATCGAATCAGAATTCGCAAGAACATTTATAAAAAAAATGAGGATGATGTGGTGGTGTGGTAATAGCAATGAAAGTATTATGAGTCGAAACGAAGCCATGCTGAGCAACCAAATGCAATAGCCAAATTCATAATAGGGAGTCAGGATTGATGAAGATGTCCACAAGAATAATGGCTCTACTGCCATCATCACTGATATTGCTAAGCGGTAATGGCACCAGTAAGGGCATATTAGCCTGCAATTATGCACCAAACGAACCAAAACGGAATTTGGAAAACTTTTCTCACAAGCCTAACGCAATCATTTTGCAGCGAAGCGACTTGTACAAGTAACTGCCTTGTTTGAAATTAAAGAGGCCTTCAGTGCGGCTAAGTCGAAGTCCAAGATGCAATCACAGCGCTCATAGCACAGCTTACTATACCATCCACAGAGCTCTCCAAAAGATATTCTGGTGTATAGGCACAACGATGATGGCAAAATAAGAAACAGCAGCTAATATGTATAGTAGCGTGAGTGCCAACAACAACAACAACAACAGCAACAACAACAACAACAGCAACATTAAAAACAGTCACAGACACACCTGACTTATGCCCATTACGGCTTATTATCAGCAGCAACAGCAAAAGTTACAGACACACCAAAACTATGGCCACAATTGCTTTATTGACAGCATCAAAAACACCAGTGGCAAATAGAACAGCAACATCAGCCGTTCACAGACCTTCGTAGAAGTATAAATTAATAGAGTGATATCTGTATATACTAATCTGGCAAGTAAAATCAAAGAGGCAAACTAGGCCAATAGAAAATAAGAGAAGTCGCATTTGTTCATTCATCTCCGTGGAGAATAGACATGCTTCAGCTTCTCTTTTAAGTGGAAAAGTTTATTAAAACACAACACATACAAACAATAATAACAATAATAATACCAACAACAACAACAACAATAATTTCGGAAACTACCACAAAGGGGAGGAGGAAGCTGAGTCCAACTCCGACCCCAGAAAAGCGCCCTTCCCTTTCAATCTCTACCGATAAGCTGCCTGGTAGAGCAAGTAAAGAGGCGCCAATAACTTCAAAAAGATGATTACCATGAATAGCAACAGCAACCAAAGAAGAAATAACAACAACAGCAGCAATAGCACAACAACAGAAACAACAACAGCAGCAGGCAAATTGCAGACAAAAGGTACCTCCAATCAGGACGTATAAACAAACTTTTACGTCTTTTCCGATCATATTTAGGGACACCAACGATGCTCCCTCTAATCAATCGAATCGAATCAGAATTCGCAGGAACATTTATAAAAAAAAATGAGGATGATGTGGTGGTGTGGTAATAGCAATGAAAGTATTATGAGTCGAAACGAAGCCATGCTGAGCAACCAAATGCAATAGCCAAATTCATAATAGGGAGTCAGGATTGATGAAGATGTCCACAAGAATAATGGCTCTACTGCCATCATCATTGCAATTGCTAAGCGGTAATGGCACCAGTAAGGGCATATTAGCCTGCAATTATGCACCATACGAACCAAAACGGAATTTGGAAGACTTTTCTCACAAGCCTAACGCAATCATTTTGCAGCCAAGCGACTTGTACAAGTAACTGCCTTGTTTGAAATTAAAGAGGCCTTCAGTGCGGCTAAGTCGAAGTCCAAGATACAATCACAGCGCTCATAGCACAGCTTACTATACCATCCACAGAGCTCTCCAAAAGATATTCTGGTGTATAGGCACAACGATGATGGCAAAATAAGAAACAGCAGCTAATATGTATAGTAGCGTGAGTGCCAACAACAACAACAACAACAGCAACAACAACAACAACAACAACAGCAACATTAAAAACAGTCACAGACACACCTGACTTATGCCCATTACGGCTTATTATCAGCAGCAACAGCAAAAGTTACAGACACACCTGAACTATGGCCACAATTGCTTTATTGACAGCATCAACAACAGCATCAAAAACACCAGTGGCAAATAGAACAGCAACATCAGCCGTTCACAGACCTTCGTAGAAGTATAAATGAATAGAGTGATATCTGTATATACTAATCTGGCAAGTAAAATCAAAGAGGCAAACTAGGCCAATAGAAAATAAGAGAAGTCGCATTTGTTCATTCATCTCCGTGGAGAATAGACATGCTTCAGCTTCTCTTTTAAGTGGAAAAGTTTATTAAAACACAACACATACAAACAATAATAACAATAATAATACCAACAACAACAACAACAATAACAACAATAATTTCGGAAACTACCACAAAGGGGAGGAGGAAGCTGAGTCTAACTCCGACCCCAGAAAAGCGCCCTTCCCTTTCAATCTCTACCGATAAGCTGCCTGGTAGAGCAAGTAAAGAGGCGCCAACAACTTCAAAAAGATGATTACCATGAATAGCAACAGCAACCAAAGAAGAAATAACAACAACAGCAGCAATAGCACAACAACAGAAACAACAACAGCAGCAGGCAAATTGCAGACAAAAGGTACCTCCAATCAGGACGTATAAAGTAGAATTGAAGAACACTATTGACCATATATAAGTTGGCCATAGGTTGTAATTTTTTCATAAAAAGATTAAATGCAGATAGGGACGCGATGCACTTTAATTCAGTGGAGCGCTTCCATAGAATAAAAAATGTACTTAGGCATTCGGCGACGGAGTTCTTCTCCTTCATACCAAAGGGGGAAAAGCTGCAAGCAGTGCTGCTAAGGGAGTAAGAACCGTCTACGAATCCAAAGGAACTCTTAAGCCTGCTTAGAGAGAAAGAGTGCGACGGACTTAAATTCGTAGGAGTCAAGTCTTTTACCACACCCAGAGCCGAAGGGAAAAAACGTAAGCTACCGTTCTTCTTTCGAACTGCGAAATGCAGCCTTGATGTGTTAGATGTGGAAGAACCACAAGTACGAAGAACGCACTCTAGGTAAGGACGGAGCGTCTGCAAGACCAGCTCTCTTGTTCAGGTTGGAGGAACACGGTTCAGCGAGCGAAGGTTGCTTCTCAGGTCCCAGCGCCTAGAGCCCCGGAGCCTATACCTGACATGCTAGCTATCTTGCTCTCTATCCAGGAGCAGATGGCTCAGCTTCAACGCATGGATCAAATCTACGCACTTCTGCCGGCCCTAACGCACCTACATTCGTAATGAGTAGGTACAGTGAATGTTAATTTCGGCTTGAAGGGGACGGATAGTCCGTCGTTTGCTATACACAGCTCAAATTTGGATCTCCTGTCGTTCGACACACAGATCCAACTGACAGGTACGAACTAAGCAACTGTAAACTGTCTTCGCACTTTTGTGTGCGCAATGAAATGACCATTGCGGTCTCAATACCGAAATAACCGTTACTTACAAATCTGCGGAATTGGATGAATTTCTCCAAAGGCATTCCTACAATTATTGTTCTCCAGGACACTGATAAGAGCCCTCTCCTCGAATTCGCTCTACCCATAATCCATCAACCGAACCGTCCATCAAACCGTCTGTCAAACGAGCAAATTGACAGGTATTTATAAAATAGGTGTTAAAATGGATATTTAGAAGTTTTAGATTTGTACATCCTTAATTTAATATACAAAAAAATACATTTATTAAATGTAAAAACAAAAAGAATCTGTAAGGAGACAGGAGACAGCACTTAACCCAATTTAGAGCAGTGTCCCAGAAAATGGTCTATTAAGACCTGATTGCATATCTAAAGTATAAATCTAGTGATCCATTCGAAATGTTGCCTCGGGTTCACTTTTCCACATAAAACGCACATTCCGATTTGAATGGAAGTTAGTGAAAGGCATTCCCCAAACTCAGAAAATTCTCTATTTCGAGACTTAATGGGTAATTGTCCCAAGACCATCTCAAGACAAAGTTCTTAGTCAGAGTTCAGGTGAGACTTTTAAGGCAGCAAAACAGGCAACACAAAGAGAGAATCGCGTTCTCAACGGTATGTCCTCGGAATAAACTATGCAACCTCACTGGACAGTTTTGCCTTTGTTGCGATCTTGCAACAAGACATTGATTTCCGTTGGAGAATCAACAACATTTAGTACAATCCGACAGATAATGTTCGCCAAAGATTCCACAGTTTTTATCTGTGTGAGGATGGCAAAGGAAAGTGGATTTGCATATATGTAGGTCTGATATAGTCTTACTCTACTTCCAAATGAGCTCGTCCGCCATCAAGATGGTGATTGGATATCCTGATAAACGTAGTCATTCTTGCACCTACTAGATAGGATTCAAAACCGTGCGATAAAACTTATTGGTGATGCTAATATTACTCATTCGATCGACACCCTCGACCACGGACATAATGTCTCCTGCCCCACCTTGTTCTATCACCACCACCTAGTTTTTGTGTCACTAGGGCGACAATATGCCAGCATATGTCTTAAGCCGGTACCTCCAGAGTAAGGGGATCAGTACTCTTATGGTTCGACTGATAGCTATCGGTGTCCAGCGGATGTTCATAGATAATGGTACTACAGCTTGATGGAATCACATCTGAGGTATGGGGTACTGGCCTAGGGTAACGCACCCCAGTTGCAAGGTTAAATTGCATTCATAGCAGCATCCAAAATATGGTAAAACAGCAGAACGACATCATAGCGATGACATCAGACAGTTCCTCAGAATTGACCAACTGCATAAGCAGGAGATATTGTCAGCCTTCAGAAACAACAACACATAATAGCTACCAACTCAGCAAGTAGTCAATACATGAATGCGGAAAGAGGGAAAATCTCTGGTATCAAGATATTGGAAGGAACATGGACAGAATCTTCCAACGCCATTACGATAAATTTAACAAATCTTTCTACATCTGTTTTTATTAAAAAAAAAAAGTTGAATAAATCTATTCAAATTGTAATGTATTAATTCCTTAATGATTATCAATTTTAAACAATCTTCAGCAGACAATACAATGTAAAATGTTGAATGTATATGTAAATAAATAAATTATAATAATAATAATAATAAAAAAGAGAAGAACCTGGTGAGTGTGAGTGAAATTCACCTTGACCACCACGACATTCAAGGAATAATTCCGCCGGAATTTGGAGAATCACGGCCCACCAGTCTTAAGTTTTTTTTTGTTGTGCTATCCCAGGCGATAAGATCAGAATGTTGCCAGATCGCCTATCACCAGTGGTTGAAAAATTATTAAGATATGAAGAGAGCCCAACTTTGGAGATGGTAAAAATTGCTTGAAAAGGAGTCTTAAAGAAAACAAAACCAACGATGGTATAAACAAAACCTACAAACTCCTATGCTATAGGAGGAACATACTTCAGAGCAATCATCAGAAATCTTTTTCAATTCTAAAACCAAGTCCCCATTAATAATGAATACGGTTGGCGAAAGACCACAAAATGAAGATGCATGGCTCCCCAGTACGCTTGCACTGGTAATAAACAAGGAAGAGAAGCGTGAAAGGAGTCCAATTAGAATATGAGACAGTTAGAAGCGGTCCATACATTATTAAACCAATTTGCAAAGTCACTACTTCACGACGTAACAAAACCCCAGGGTCGTTAACAAAATAACACCAGTTTTGAACATAGGAAGATTGCTTAAGCACGAAACAAGTCCCGAGATTGACACTTGCATAGATAGGCAACTTTCCAACGATGTGTGTCAAAACTCGATGATATTCCGATGCAAATTTGCAGAAATGTCTAGTTAGTATGCAAGATTGCATAAAGGTGACTAGTCCTTCACTACAGTCAGGACTTAATTTATAGAGGCTATTCCTGATGTAAACGCCTTGTAAAGGCGAGTGGAGTTCGAGATCCGAATAACTTGATGGGACAGTCCGAACTAGAAGACCAATCTCAAATAGTTCTTTTAAAAAGAGATAGAGAGCCTAAATTGCACGGAAAATTCAAGTCACGGTTTGATAACCCTGAAAACATTTTGTTTGATTTGAAAGCGATTTATCTCTCAATGCGCAAAAAGGTATATCATTTCAAGAACACCATGTACCCAAAGTAGCAAGCACAATCAGCAGCAGAAAGTTTATATGGCGACTATCCAGATTAGACAACTCGAATGGACAGAAGTGGAAGAATCTTTTCAGCTAATCATAAGAATGACTGTACTAAAGTGAGAAAACAATCGAAAAATGGATAAACTGAAAGCCTCAGTATAACAACAAATATTGCAGGTAGGTTGTTTCGGCTTAGTGATGATGGTAACAGCAACACTTAGTACTTGCTCAACCATGCCCAATTATCATCAATCACCAAAAGGGTCGGAATATTCCACGTGTAGCTCAGAATATCCTTGTCCATCAAATGTTTGTCAATAAACACGTCATTGTCCAAGACTAATCCTACCTTGTCACTACAATTTATTCTTCTACAGAGTTGTGAGAACCACGACTGCGATGACCAGTATTGTACTACTGGTCGAGGATGTCCCTGGCATTGGACCCTACATAAATGGAAGGATATCGGTGGCCACCACTTGGCGGTACTGTGCAACGTGCTTGATTCATGTGCTGCTTGTTTAATACATGTCATAGGAAAGGCATCAGCTTTCGGATTTACCCCGCGAAAATCCGCCAATTTTTAATCGACGAAGGGCATATTTTTTATTTTTTTTGGTTAATCAACTCAGTATTTTAAAATGTCTACATCGACCATAATCGTCAAATTGAAAAAAAAAAATTATAAAACAAGAAAATCTGCGTACATATGGGTCTCCCAAGTCAAACAAGTCTTGATCTAAAGTACGAGTTTGTACAACCAATTGATCGTGTAGGAAATGTTCCGTTTAAACTCACGTCAAAAACTGGAAACTTGTGATCAAAGCTTAGAAATGTTAAGAAGTAATTTGGTGTGGGGTTGTTTTGAAGGATATGAGTCTCCTCGTCGATAAAACGTTATGCAGATGCATTTGAAATGAAGGAGAGCCTCTGGTATAAAAAGACTAAACCCAAAGATATGGACTAAATTACTTACCAAAGGGTAACCCTACACCAATTTATAACAAAAGCTTCCCTCTAAACAACGACAGTCTGCAGTATAGGTTAAGTGAAGCGAATCCTTGTTAGCATCGTGCGTCGGAGAGCTCTGGGAATTGCGGCGGCTTAGGCTATCAATCAGTTAAGATTGGCTAAGAGACATTTATGAGCTTAAGTCCAAATGACATCAGAAGCATGGTGCCATCGGAACAATGACAACATTTAAAATTAATTTGGAGACTTTATTAAGGGTCTTGGTCTAGTTTATACACACATGGCCTTATCACTGGACACTGCGCCATCAAGATTAGCGCAAAATATCTGTTCAAATTCCTGCAGGGACGAACAACAAATTAAATGAGAGATGGCTCTAGAGATACAATCTACGACGTTCTAAGTGGAGAATTCAGAGAGAAAAACTAAAGCAAGGGTAGTGCATGTGCTGTTATTTAATTAAATCCACAATGATCAGCATACCATGGCAGCAGGGCTAGCCATGAGTATTTTACTCTTGCACGCCATCTCCTGAACGATCGTTATCTGTTTACAGTAGAATATGCGTTTGGTCAGGTTAATCATGCATCCGCAAGATGGACAACATATAACCCATGCAGGCTTGAATGATTCAGCTTTGATCACTAAAGAATTAAAGTGCTTGTTCCACGAAATGCTTATGTCAAAATACATCTTGAGTAAAGAACGCCAGGGCGATCCACGTTGTCTTCATCGTGGGAGCAGTATCTAAAGAAAGACCAACAGTCAGATGAAAAAGTGTGCTTCCAAGATGTATTTCGCCTCACAAAAAAAAAACACAGTTGGTTTGACAATGAATGCCATCAATCAAACTCCATATGAAGGTAAGATGCATACCTTGCAGCACTGCTATGTTAAAAGCTTCTATGATAAAAGCTACACACACTAGAATCCAACAGCGACATAATCCACAAGAGGGTGTGCAAAATTATTTTTCTCGACCAAGCAAAATACGAGAGCTGACCCCAGTGACTGTAACGAAGGCATCGGCTTACTAAAGGAAAGTCAAGGTGCCAAAAAGAAAGAAGTTAGACGACCATGAAGCTGCTCAAAACCATTACTCAGATAAATGTGACGGTCTTGCTCAAGTTAGAAGACATAATCTAATCCCGTTTTTCAACGGCTTCAATGACGGCTTCCCCCATAGTAGGACCATGACTTACCAAAGGTCTACAGATCACCAATCATAAATAGTAGTGAGACCTCTAGGGCAGTGACTCTCTGTTTTGCACTATCTACACTGAGTGTACAACAAATAGCAATGCATATTGAGTGACTTTCCCAGCATTTAGGACCATTCACCCCCATTACACACAAAATGACAAAATGATGGTCTATCTGCAAATTATTCGACAAAAGGAGTTCAAACAAGAAAAACCAAAAAAAGTATTCGACCTTGGGCCCTTCGAGCCAAATTACAATATACGCTGAAAGATGGTTGGAGAAAGACTAGGGACTTTCTCAACCATGCACGACCAAAAGAAGAAGGATTTCCGTTTTGAGAAATCAGCTCTGCATATTACGAACAACATAGATAGCAGCAATCTTTGTTACATGGATAGAAGTTCAACAAACGGCCTTTAATAAAACTATGATAGATCTCGGCGATGTTAGCAGTCTCAAATCAGAGAGTATATATGCGACCGCTAACTCCAATTCGGAAAAAGCTGGCGTGGTCGTAAAAGAGATTTGCATCAAGCAAATCCGTGCACAAGATCGCTGTCTTTTAAAAGTGATCACCCACAATGTGAAATACCTTTCCAAAGTGCAAGAACTACATCGGACATAATCGCAACACAACAGGACAGTCACGAATTGCAACAAGTCACTGGTAGAAAATGTTACTAATAATTCATATAGGCGTGACGGTAAAGTTAGATTCATCTAAAGTACGCCTGGCGAGTGATACTAGGAAACAAATACTCGTAGATAGAGCCTAGGTCTAAGTGAGGTATAAACAAACTTTTACGTCTTTTCCGATCATATTTAGGGACACCAACGATGCTCCCTCTAATCAATCGAATCCAATCAGAATTCGCAAGAACATTTATAAAAAAAAATGAGGATGATGTGGTGGTGTGGTAATAGCAATGAAAGTATTATGAGTCGAAACGAAGCCATGCTGAGCAACCAAATGCAATAGCCAAATTCATAATAGGGAGTCAGGATTGATGAAGATGTCCACAAGAATAATGGCTCTACTGCCATCATCACTGCAATTGCTAAGCGGTAATGGCACCAGTAAGGGCATATTAGCCTGCAATTATGCACCATACGAACCAAAATGGAATTTGGAAAACTTTTCTCACAAGCCTAACGCAATCATTTTGCAGCCAAGCGACTTGTACAAGTAACTGCCTTGTTTGAAATTAAAGAGACCTTCAGTGCGGCTAAGTCGAAGTCCAAGATACAATCACAGCGCTCATAGCACAGCTTACTATACCATCCACAGAGCTCTCCAAAAGATATTCTGGTGTATAGGCACAACGATGATGGCAAAATAAGAAACAGCAGCTAATATATATAGTAGCGTGAGTGTCAACAACAACAACAACAACAAAAACAGTCACAGACACACCTGACTTATGCCAATTACGGCTTACAACAGCATCAAAAACACCAGTGGCAAATAGAACAGCAACATCAGCCGTTCACAGATCTTCGTAGAAGTATAAATTAATAGAGTGATATCTGTATATACTAATCTGGCAAGTAAAATCAAAGAGGCAAACTAGGCCAATAGAAAATAAGAGAAGTCGCATTTGTTCATTCATCTCCGTGGAGAATAGACATGCTTCAGCTTCTCTTTTAAGTGGAAAAGTTTATTAAACAACACATACAAACAATAATAACAATAATAATACCAACAACAACAACAACAATAACAACAATAATTTCGGAAACTACCACAAAGGGGAGGAGGAAGCTGAGTCCAACTCCGACCCCAGAAAAGCGCCCTTCCCTTTCAATCTCTACCGATAAGCTGCCTGGTAGAGCAAGTAAAGAGGCGCCAACAACTTCAAAAAGATGATTACCATGAATAGCAACAGCAACCAAAGAAGAAATAACAACAACAGCAGCAATAGCACAACAACAGAAACAACAACAGAAACAACAACAGCAGCAGGGAAGTAGCAGACAAAAGGTACCTCCAATCAGGACGTATAAAGTAGAATTGAAGAACACTATTGACCATATATAAGTTGGCCATAGGTTGTAATTTTTTCATAAAAAGATTAAGTGTAGGGATGCGATACACTTTAATTCAGTGGAGCGCTTCCATAGAATAAAAAATGTACTTAGGCATTCGGCGACGGAGTTCTTCTCCTTCATACCAAAGGAGGAAAAGCTGCAAGCAGTGCTGCTTAGGGAGTAAGAACCGTCTACGAACCCAAAGGAACTCTTGAGCCTGCTTAGAGAGAAAGAGTGCGACGGACTTAAATTCGTAGGAGTCAAGTCTTTTACCACACCCAGAGCCGAAGGGAAAAAACGAATGTCCCATTAACAAGAACTTCCAAGCAGCAATATCAGCAGGGAAAAGTAAAACAAATGTAGTAACAGCAACTGCAGCGAACAAAATATAATTAGCAGTCACAACAAAAGCAATAATAACAACAGAAGAACAAGTAAAACAAAAGCACCAGCAAACGGAACAACCAAAATAACGACAATATGAAATACTCATAGATCAAACTATCCGTCGAAAAGGGACAAATATTTATGGCTGCGTTGGTTTTGGTTTGGTTGGTTTTTGAAACTAGCAGGCTTCCAAAGTCTGATCCAGGGTTAGCCTGTGAGCCTTGGTTACTCCACCTTACTCCACCTGGCGTCGATTATAAAGACCAGGTTGCGTTCTTTGAGGGGCTTGCAGTTCTGATGACACTTGCTCCTGCTGATGACTTCCGGAAGGTATTCCAAATACCCGTCGACTCTTATAGTTCCTTTCCCGAAATACTCCTGGCGCAGTAAGAATTTGAACGGATCAACCGAAACATGTGTCGCAGTACGCACAATTATCTCCTTAAGAGGGGATGCGCATTTAAGAATGAAATCGAGGAGGCATAAGCCTCCAAAGAATGCTCTTGTATCGTGACATGTATTTAAAGCGAAAACATACTTACGTCTTGAGTGAGAAGCAAATATTTAGCCAATTTGCGTAGGAAACTAGTTAAATCGAAACAAGGAAAAGGCTAACAAATCTGCACATTACCATTGTAAAGGGGATGGAAAGAATCAGTTATATATAAATGTTGAATAGAAGATGGATAGTTTGAAACAGTGCTGCTAAAAGACATCGGTTCATCAATAAACACAGAGGAGCTTGAAATAGACGACTTAAATCAGCCAACTCTCACAAGAGTTAAGGTCAGTTAAGTGCGAATGGTCGCTGAGAATTGATACGGTAGACGCAGGAATGAAAAGTCACCAGAAGCGTATCTAGATTTGAAAGCGATTTATCTCTCAATGCGCGGAAAGGTACTCGTATATCATTTCAAGAACACCATGTACCCAAAGTAGCAAGCACAATCAGCAGCAGAAAGTTTATATGGCGACTATCCAGATTAGACAACTCGAATGGACAGAAGTGGAAGAATCTTATCAGCTAATCATAAGAATGACTGTACTAAAGTGAGAAAACAATCGAAAAATGGATAAACTGAAAGCCTCAGTATAACAACAAATATTGCAGGTAGGTTGTTTCGGCTTAGTGATGATGGTAACAGCAACACTTAGTACTTGCTCAACCATGCCCAATTATCATCAATCACCAAAAGGGTCGGAATATTCCACGTGTAGCTCAGAATATCCTTGTCCATCAAATGTTTGTCAATAAACACGTCATTGTCCAAGACTAATCCTACCTTGTCACTACAATTTATTCTTCTACAGAGTTGTGAGAACCACGACTGCGATGACCAGTATTGTACTACTGGTCGAGGATGTCCCTGGCATTGGACCCTACATAAATGGAAGGATATCGGTGGCCACCACTTGGCGGTACTGTGCAACGTGCTTGATTCATGTGCTGCTTGTTTAATACATGTCATAGGAAAGGCATCAGCTTTCGGATTTACCCCGCGAAAATCCGCCATTTTTTAATCGACGAATGGGATATTTTTTATTTTTTTTGGTTAATCAACTCAGTATTTTAAAATGTCTACATCGACCATAATCGTCAAATTAAAAAAAAAAAATTATAAAACAAGAAAATCTGCGTACATATGGGTCTCCCAAGTCAAACAAGTCTTGATCTAAAGTACGAGTTTGTACAACCAATTGATCGTGTAGGAAATGTTCCGTTTAAACTCACGTCAAAAACTGGAAACTTGTGATCAAAGCTTAGAAATGTTAAGAAGTAATTTGGTGTGGGGTTGTTTTGATGGATATGAGTCTCCTCGTCGATAAAACGTTATGCAGATGCATTTGAAATGAAGGAGAGCCTCTGGTATAAAAAGACTAAACCCAAAGATATGGACTAAATTACTTACCAAAGGGTAACCCTACACCAATTTATAACAAAAGCTTCCCTCTAAACAACGACAGTCTGCAATATAGGTTAAGTGAAGCGAATCCTTGTTAGCATCGTGCATCGGAGAGCTCTGGGAATTGCGGCGGCTTAGGCTATCAATCAGTTAAGATTTGCTAAGAGACATTTATGAGCTTAAGTCCAAATGACATCAGTAGCATGGTGCCATCGGAACAATGACAACATTTAAAATTAATTTGGAGACTTTATTAAGGGTCTTGGTCTAGTTTATACACACATGGCCTTATCACTGGACACTGCGCCATCAAGATTAGCGCAAAATATCTGTTCAAATTCCTGCAGGGACGAACAACAAATTGAATGAGAGATGGCTCTAGAGATACAATCTACGACGTTCTAAGTGGAGAATTCAGAGAGAAAAACTAAAGCAAGGGTAGTGCATGTGCTGTTATTTAATTAAATCCACAATGATCAGCATACCATGGCAGCAGGGCTAGCCATGAGTATTTTACTCTTGCACGCCATCTCCTGAACGATCGTTATCTGTTTACAGTAGAATATGCGTTTGGTCAGGTTAATCATGCATCCGCAAGATGGACAACCTATAACCCATGCAGGCTTGAATGATTGAGCTTTGATCACTAAAGAATTAAAGTGCTTGTTCCACGAAATGCTTATGTCAAAATACATCTTGTACGCCAGAACGCCAAGGCGATCCACGTTGTCTTCATCGTGGGAGCAGTATCTAAAAAAAGAACAACAGTCAGATGAAAAAGTGTGCTTCCAAGATGTATTTCGCCTCACAAAAAAAAAACACAGTTGGTTTGACAATGAATGCCATCAATCAAACTCCATATGAAGGTAAGATGCATACCTTGCAGCACTGCTATGTAGTACTTACGCTTGCTAAGGACGAAACATTACCATACATTCTTCCAACTTTGTCTAAACTATTTTATACCATGGTACTAACCTCTCGTAACCTACTTCTATGATAAAAGCTACACACACTAGAATCCAACGGCGACATAATCCACAAGAGGGTGTGCAAAATTATTTTTCTCGACCAAGCAAAATACGAGAGCTGACCCCAGTGACTGTAACGAAGGCATCGGCTTACTAAAGGAAAGTCAAGGTGCCAAAAAGAAAGAAGTTAGACGACCATGAAGCTGCTCAAAACCATAACTCAGATAAATGTGACGGTCTTGCTCAAGTTAGAAGACATAATCTAATCCCGTTTTTCAACGGCTTCAATGACGGCTTCCCCCATAGTAGGACCATGACTTACCAAAGGTCTACAGATCACCAATCATAAATAGTAGTGAGACCTCTAGGGCAGTGACTCTCTGTTTTGCACTATCTACACTGAGTGTACAACAAATAGCAATGCATATTGAGTGACTTTCCCAGCATTTAGGACCATTCACCCCCATTACACACAAAATGACAAAATGATGGTCTATCTGCAAATTATTCGACAAAAGGAGTTCAAACAAGAAAAACCAAAAAAAGTATTCGACCTTGGGCTTTAATAAAACTATGATAGATCTCGGCAATGTTAGCATTCTCAAATCAGAGAGTATACGTGCGACCGCTAACTCCAATTCGGAACAACAGGACAATCACGAATTGCAACAAGTCACTGGTAGAAAATGTTACTAGTAATTCATATAGGCGTGACGGTAAAATTAGATTAGCCTGGCGTACTAAGTGAGGTCTAAGTGAGGTATAAACAAACTTTTACGTCTTTTACGATCATATTTAGGGACACCAACGATGCTCCCTCTAATCAATCGAATCGAATCAGAATTCGCAAGAACATTTATAAAAAAAAAATGAGGATGATGTGGTGGTGTGGTAATAGCAATGAAAGTATTATGAGTCGAAACGAAGCCATGCTGAGCAACCAAATGCAATAGCCAAATTCATAATAGGGAGTCAGGATTGATGAAGATGTCCACAAGAATAATGGCTCTACTGCCATCATCATTGCAATTGCTAAGCGGTAATGGCACCAGTAAGGGCATATTAGCCTGCAATTATGCACCATACGAACCAAAACGGAATTTGGAAAACTTTTCTCACAAGCCTAACGCAATCATTTTGCAGCCAAGCGACTTGTACAAGTAACTGCCTTGTTTGAAATTAAAGAGGCCTTCAGTGCGGCTAAGTCGAAGTCCAAGATACAATCACAGCGCTCATAGCACAGCTTACTATACCATCCACAGAGCTCTCCAAAAGATATTCTGGTGTATAGGCACAACGATGATGGCAAAATAAGAAACAGCAGCTAATATGTATAGTAGCGTGAGTGCCAACAACAACAACAACAACAGCAACAACAACAACAACAACAACAGCAACATTAAAAACAGTCACAGACACACCTGACTTATGCCCATTACGGCTTATTATCAGCAGCAACAGCAAAAGTTACAGACACACCTGAACTATGGCCACAATTGCTTTATTGACAGCATCAACAACAGCATCAAAAACACCAGTGGCAAATAGAACAGCAACATCAGCCGTTCACAGACCTTCGTAGAAGTATAAATTAATAGAGTGATATCTGTATATACTAATCTGGCAAGTAAAATCAAAGAGGCAAACTAGGCCAATAGAAAATAAGAGAAGTCGCATTTGTTCATTCATCTCCGTGGAGAATAGACATGCTTCAGCTTCTCTTTTAAGTGGAAAAGTTTATTAAAACACAACACATACAAACAATAATAACAATAATAATACCAACAACAACAACAACAATAACAACAATAATTTCGGAAACTACCACAAAGGGGAGGAGGAAGCTGAGTCTAACTGCGACCCCAGAAAAGCGCCCTTCCCTTTCAATCTCTACCGATAAGCTGCCTGGTAGAGCAAGTAAAGAGGCGCCAACAACTTCAAAAAGATGATTACCATGAATAGCAACAGCAACCAAAGAAGAAATAACAACAACAGCAGCAATAGCACAACAACAGAAACAACAACAGCAGCATGCAAATTGCAGACAAAAGGTACCTCCAATCAGGACGTATAAAGTAGAATTGAAGAACACTATTGACCATATATAAGTTGGCCATAGGTTGTAATTTTTTCATAAAAAGATTAAATGCAGATAGGGACGCGATGCACTTTAATTCAGTGGAGCGCCTCCATAGAATAAAAAATGTACTTAGGCATTCGGCGACGGAGTTCTTCTCCTTCATACCAAAGGGGGAAAAGCTGCAAGCAGTGCTGCTAAGGGAGTAAGAACCGTCTACGAATCCAAAGGAACTCTTAAGCCTGCTTAGAGAGAAAGAGTGCGACGGACTTAAATTCGTAGGAGTCAAGTCTTTTACCACACCCAGAGCCGAAGGGAAAAAACGTAAGCTACCGTTCTTCTTTCGAACTGCGAAATGCAGCCTTGATGTGTTAGATGTGGAAGAACCACAAGTACGAAGAACGCACTCTAGGTAAGGACGGAGCGTCTGCAAGACCAGCTCTCTTGTTCAGGTTGGAGGAACACGGTTCAGCGAGCGAAGTTTGCTTCTCAGGTCCCAGCGCCTAGAGCCCCGGAGCCTATACCTGACATGCTAGCTATCTTGCTCTCTATCCAGGAGCAGATGGCTCAGCTTCAACGCATGGATCAAATCTACGCACTTCTGCCGGCCCTAACGCACCTACATTCGTAATGAGTTGGTACAGTGAATGTTAATTTCGGCTTGAAGGGGACGGATAGTCCGTCGTTTGCTATACACAGCTCAAATTTGGATCTCCTGTCGTTCGACACACAGATCCAACTGACAGGTACGAACTAAGCAACTGTAAACTGTCTTCGCACTTTTGTGGTGCGCAATGAAATGACCATTGCGGTCTCAATACCGAAATAACCGTTACTTACAAATCTGCGGAATTGGATGAATTTCTCCAAAGGCATTCCTACATTATTGTTCTCCAGGACACTGATAAGAGCCCTCTCCTCGAATTCGCTCTACCCATAATCCATCAACCGAACCGTCCATCAAACCGTCTGTCAAACGAGCAAATTGACAGGTATTTATAAAATAGGTGTTAAAATGGATATTTAGAAGTTTTAGATTTGTACATCCTTAATTTAATATACAAAAAAATACATTTATTAAATGTAAAAACAAAAAGAATCTGTAAGGAGACAGGAGACAGCACTTAACCCAATTTAGAGCAGTGTCCCAGAAAATGGTCTATTAAGACCTGATTGCATATCTAAAGTATAAATCTAGTGATCCATTCGAAATGTTGCCTCGGGTTCACTTTTCCACATAAAACGCACATTCCGATTTGAATGGAAGTTAGTGAAAGGCATTCCCCAAACTCAGAAAATTCTCTATTTCGAGACTTAATGGGTAATTGTCCCAAGACCATCTCAAGACAAAGTTCTTAGTCAGAGTTCAGGTGAGACTTTTAAGGCAGCAAAACAGGCAACACAAAGAGAGAATCGCGTTCTCAACGGTATGTCCTCGGAATAAACTATGCAACCTCACTGGACAGTTTTGCCTTTGTTGCGATCTTGCAACAAGACATTGATTTCCGTTGGAGAATCAACAACATTTAGTACAATCCGACAGATAATGTTCGCCAAAGATTCCACAGTTTTTATCTGTGTGAGGATGGCAAAGGAAAGTGGATTTGCATATATGTAGGTCTGATATAGTCTTACTCTACTTCCAAATGAGCTCGTCCGCCATCAAGATGGTGATTGGATATCCTGATAAACGTAGTCATTCTTGCACCTACTAGATAGGATTCAAAACCGTGCGATAAAACTTATTGGTGATGCTAATATTACTCATTCGATCGACACCCTCGACCACGGACGTAATGTCTCCTGCCCCACCTTGTTCTATCACCACCACCTAGTTTTTGTGTCACTAGGGCGACAATATGCCAGCATATGTCTTAAGCCGGTACCTCCAGAGTAAGGGGATCAGTACTCTTATGGTTCGACTGATAGCTATCGGTGTCCAGCGGATGTTCATAGATAATGGTACTACAGCTTGATGGAATCACATCTGAGGTATGGGGTACTGGCCTAGGGTAACGCACCCCAGTTGCAAGGTTAAATTGCATTCATAGCAGCATCCAAAATATGGTAAAACAGCAGAACGACATCATAGCGATGACATCAGACAGTTCCTCAGAATTGACCAACTGCATAAGCAGGAGATATTGTCAGCCTTCAGAAACAACAACACATAATAGCTACCAACTCAGCAAGTAGTCAATACATGAATGCGGAAAGAGGGAAAATCTCTGGTATCAAGATATTGGAAGGAACATGGACAGAATCTTCCAACGCCATTACGATAAATTTAACAAATCTTTCTACATCTGTTTTTATTAAAAAAAAAAAAGTTGAATAAATCTATTCAAATTGTAATGTATTAATTCCTTAATGATTATCAATTTTAAACAATCTTCAGCAGACAATACAATGTAAAATGTTGAATGTATATGTAAATAAATAAATTATAATAATAATAATAATAAAAAAGAGAAGAACCTGGTGAGTGTGAGTGAAATTCACCTTGACCACCACGACATTCAAGGAATAATTCCGCCGGAATTTGGAGAATCACGGCCCACCAGTCTTAAGTTTTTTTTTGTTGTGCTATCCCAGGCGATAAGATCAGAATGTTGCCAGATCGCCTATCACCAGTGGTTGAAAAATTATTAAGATATGAAGAGAGCCCAACTTTGGAGATGGTAAAAATTGCTTGAAAAGGAGTCTTAAAGAAAACAAAACCAACGATGGTATAAACAAAACCTACAAACCTAGCATAGGAGTATAGGAGGAACATACTTCAGAGCAATCATCAGAAATCTTTTTCAATTCTAAAACCAAGTCCCCATTAATAATGAATACGGTTGGCGAAAGACCACAAAATGAAGATGCATGGCTCCCCAGTACGCTTGAAAGGAGTCCAATTAGAACATGAGACAGTTAGAAGCGGTCCATACATTATTAAACCAATTTGCAAAGTCACTACTTCACGACGTAACAAAACCCCAGGGTCGTTAACAAAATAACACCAGTTTTGAACATAGGAAGATTGCTTAAGCACGAAACAAGTCCCGAGATTGACACTTGCATAGATAGGCAACCTTCCAACGATGTGTGTCAAAACTCGATGATATTCCGATGCAAATTTGCAGAAATGTCTAGTTAGTATGCAAGATTGCATAAAGGTGACTAGTCCTTCACTACAGTCAGGACTTAATTTATAGAGGCTATTCCTGATGTAAACGCCTTGTAAAGGCGAGTGGAGTTCGAGATCCGAATAACTTGATGGGACAGTCCGAACTAGAAGACCAATCTCAAATAGTTCTTTTAAAAAGAGATAGAGAGCCTAAATTGCACGGAAAATTCAAGTCACGGTTTGATAACCCTGAATACATTTTGTTGCCTGTCTCCTGTCATATCTTATGTTCCAACCATCCTGCCAGGATAGTAAGTTAATCATTGCATTGGAGCAATTGCTCATACTACCACTACAGCTCGATCAACTTCATATTCGTTTAGTAGCGCCAACAGCACATAACTTAGGGTTGCAGAATTTAGGTGAAGGTGATCCAATAAATCGCAGTTGCCCCCTCTGCGATATTACCACGCAAAATATTACCACGTTGAGGGTACTTCGAAACCCACGGTTGTGATAGTTCCATTTGGAAAAATCGATACAAAATCATCAAGTACGTAGTGATGTTAGTACACCAAGAGTAATCAAGTCTCCGCCAGCTAGCGGTCCCCCATCGGCTATAACTCGAATGTCCCATTAACAAGAACTTCCAAGCAGCAATATCAGCAGGGAAAAGTAAAACAAATGTAGTAACAGCAACTGCAGCGAACAAAATATAATTAGCAGTCACAATAAAAGCAATAATAACAACAGAAGAACAAGTAAAACAAAAGCACCAGCAAACGGAACAACCAAAATAACGACAATATGACATACTCATAGATCAAACTATCTGTCGAAAAGGGACAAATATTTATGGCTGCGTTGGTTTTGGTTTGGTTGGTTTTCGAAACTAGCAGGCTTCCAAAGTCTGATCCAGGGTTAGCCTGTGAGCCTTGGTTACTCCACCTAACTCCACCTGGCATCGATTATAAGGACCAGGTTGCGTTCTTTGAGGGGCTTGCAGTTCTGATGACACTTGCTCCTGCTGATGACTTCCGGAAGGTATTCCAAATACCCGTCGACTCTTGTAGTTCCTTTCCCGAAATACTCCTGGCGTAGTTAGAATTTGAACGGATCAACCGAAACATGTGTCGCAGTACGCACAATTATCTCCTTAAGAGGGGATGCGCATTTAAGAATGAAATCGAGCTTCACTCAACCTCTGGTCTAATATGCTGGCATAAGCCTCCAAAGAATGCTCTTGTATCGTGACATGTATTTAAAGCGAAAACATACTTACGTCTTGAGTGAGAAGCAAATATTTAGCCAATTTGCATAGGAAACTAGTTAAATCGAAACAAGGAAAAGGCTAACAAATCTGCACATTACCATTGTAAAGGGGATGGAAAGAATCAGTTATATATAAATGTTGAATAGAAGATGGATAGTTTGAAACAGTGCTGCTAAAAGACATCGGTTCATCAATAAACACAGAGGAGCTTGAAATAGACGACTTAAATCAGCCAACTCTCACAAGAGTTAAGGTCAGTTAAGTGCGAATGGTCCCTGAGAATTGATACGGTAGACGCAGGAATGAAAAGTCACCAGAAGCGTATCTAGATTTGAAAGCGATTTATCTCTCAATGCGCAGAAAGGTATATCATTTCAAGAACACCATGTACCCAAAGTAGCAAGCACAATCAGCAGCAGAAAGTTTATATGGCGACTATCCAGATTAGACAACTCGAATGGACAGAAGTGGAAGAATCTTATCAGCTAATCATAAGAATGACTGTACTAAAGTGAGAAAACAATCGAAAAATGGATAAACTGAAAGCCTCAGTATAACAACAAATATTGCAGGTAGGTTGTTTCGGCTTAGTGATGATGGTAACAGCAACACTTAGTACTTGCTCAACCATGCCCAATTATCATCAATCACCAAAAGGGTCGGAATATTCCACGTGTAGCTCAGAATATCCTTGTCCATCAAATGTTTGTCAATAAACACGTCATTGTCCAAGACTAATCCTACCTTGTCACTACAATTTATTCTTCTACAGAGTTGTGAGAACCACGACTGCGATGACCAGTATTGTACTACTGGTCGAGGATGTCCCTGGCATTGGACCCTACATAAATGGAAGGATATCGGTGGCCACCACTTGGCGGTACTGTGCAACGTGCTTGATTCATGTGCTGCTTGTTTAATACATGTCATAGGAAAGGCATCAGCTTTCGGATTTACCCCGCGAAAATCCGCCAATCCGCAATCGACGAAGGGCATATTTTTTATTTTTTTTGGTTATTCAACTCAGTATTTTAAAATGTCTATATCGACCATAATCGTCAAATTAAAAAATAAAAATTATAAAACAAGAAAATCTGCGTACATATGGGTCTCCCAAGTCAAACAAGTCTTGATCTAAAGTACGAGTTTGTACAACCAATTGATCGTGTAGGAAATGCTCCGTTTAAACTCACGTCAAATACTGGAAACTTGTGATCAAATCTTAGAAATGTTAAGAAGTAATTTGGTGTGGGGTTGTTTTGAAGGATGTGAGTCTGCTCGTCGACAAAACGTTATGAAGATGCATTTAAAATGAAGGTTACCAATGGGTAACCCTACACCAATTTATAACAAAAGCTTCCCTCTAAACAACGATAGTCTGCAGTATAGGTTAAGTGAAGCGAATCCTTGTTAGCATCGTGCATCGGAGAGCTCTGGGAATTGCGGCGGCTTAGGCTATCAATCAGTTAAGATTGGCTAAGAGACATTTATGAGCTCAAGTCCAAATGACATCAGTAGCATGGTGCCATCGGAACAATGACAACATTTAAAATTAATTTGGAGACTTTATTAAAGGTCTTGGTCTAGTTTATGCACACATGGCCTTATCACTGGACACTGCGCTATCAAGGTTAACGCAAAATATCTGTTCAAATTCCTGCAGGGACGAACAACAAATTGAATGAGAGATGGCTCTAGAGATACAATCTACGACGTTCTAAGTGGAGAATTCAGAGAGAAAAACTAAAGCAAGGGTAGTGCATGTGCTGTTATTTAATTAAATCCACAATGATCAGCATACCATGGCAGCAGGGCTAGCCATGAGTATTTTACTCTTGCACGCCATCTCCTGAACGATCGTTATCTGTTTACAGTAGAATATGCGTTTGGTCAGGTTAATCATGCATCCGCAAGATAGACAACATATAACCCATGCAGGCTTGAATGATTCAGCTTTGATCACTAAAGAATTAAAGTGCTTGTTCCACGAAATGCTTATGTCAAAATACATCTTGTACGCCAGAACGCCAGGGCGATCCACGTTGTCTTCATCGTGGGAGCAGTATCTAAAAAAAAAACAACAGTCAGATGAAAAAGTGTGCTTCCAAGATGTATTTCGCCTCACAAAAAAAAACACAGTTGGTTTGACAATGAATGCCATCAATCAAACTCCATATGAAGGTAAGATGCATACCTTGCAGCACTGTTATGTAGTACTTACGCTTGCTAAGGACGAAACATTACCAAACATTTTTCCAACTTTGTCTAAACTATTTGATACCATGGTACTAACCTCTCGTAACCTACTTCTATGATAAAAGCTACACACACTAGAATCCAACACCGACATAATCCACAAGAGGGTGTGCAAAATTATTTTTCTCGACCAAGCAAAATACGAGAGCTGACCCCAGTGACCGTAACGAAGGCATCGGCTAAGTCAAGGTGCCAAAAAGAAAGAAGTTAGACGACCATGAAGCTGCTCAAAACCATTACTCAGATAAATGTGACGGTCTTGCTCAAGTTAGAAGACATAATCTAGTCCCGTTTTTCAACGGCTTCAATGACGGCTTCCTCCATAGTAGGACCATGACTTACCAAAGGTCTACAGATCACCAATCATAAATAGTAGTGAGACCTCTAGGGCAATGACTCTCTGTTTTGCGCTATCTACACTGAGTGTACAACAAATAGCAATGCATATTGAGTGACTTTCCCAGCATTTAGGACCATTCACCCCCATTACACACAAAATGACAAAATGATGGTCTATCTGCAAATTATTCGACAAAAGGAGTTCAAACAAGAAAAACCAAAAAAAGTATTCGACCTTGGGCCCTTCGAGCCAAATTACAATATACGCTGAAAGATGGTTGGAGAAAGACTAGGGACTTTCTCAACCATGCACGACCAAAAGAAGAAGGATTTCCGTTTTGAGAAATCAGCTCTGCATATTACGAACAACATAGATAGCAGCAATCTTTGTTACATGGATAGAAGTTCAACAAACGGCCTTTAATAAAACTATGATAGATCTCGGCGATGTTAGCAGTCTCAAATCAGAGAGTATATATGCGACCGCTAACTCCAATTCGGAAAAAGCTGGCGTGGTGGTAAAAGAGATTTGCATCAAGCAAATCCGTGCACAAGATCGCTGTTTTTTAAAAGTGATCACCCACAATGTGAAATACCTTTCCAAAGTGCAAGAACTACATCGGACATAATCGCAACACAACAGGACAGTCACGAATTGCAACAAGTCACTGGTAGAAAATGTTACTAATAATTCATATAGGCGTGACGGTAAAGTTAGATTCATCTAAAGTACGCCTGGCGAGTGATACTAGGAAACAAATACTCGTAGATAGAGCCTAGGTCTAAGTGAGGTATAAACAAACTTTTACGTCTTTTCCGATCATATTTAGGGACACCAACGATGCTCCCTCTAATCAATCGAATCGAATCAGAATTCGCAAGAACATTTATAAAAAAAATGAGGATGATGTGGTGGTGTGGTAATAGCAATGAAAGTATTATGAGTCGAAACGAAGCCATGCTGAGCAACCAAATGCAATAGCCAAATTCATAATAGGGAGTCAGGATTGATGAAGATGTCCACAAGAATAATGGCTCTACTGCCATTATCACTGATATTGCTAAGCGGTAATGGCACCAGTAAGGGCATATTAGCCTGCAATTATGCACCATACGAACCAAAACGGAATTTGGAAAACTTTTCTCACAAGCCTAACGCAATCATTTTGCAGCCAAGCGACTTGTACAAGTAACTGCCTTGTTTGAAATTAAAGAGGCCTTCAGTGCGGCTAAGTCGAAGTTCAAGATGCAATCACAGCGCTCATAGCAAAGCTTACTATACCATCCACAGAGCTCTCAAAAAGATATTCTGGTGTATAGGCACAACGGTGATGGCAAAATAAGAAACAGCAGCTAAAATGTATAGTAGCGTGAGTGCCAACAACAACAGCAACAACAACAACAACAACAGCAACATTAAAAACAGTCACAGACACACCTGACTTATGCCCATTACGGCTTATTATCAGCAGCAACAGCAAAAGTTACAGACACACCAGAACTATGGCCACAATTGCTTTATTGACAGCATCAAAAACACCAGTGGCAAATAGAACAGCAACATCAGCCGTTCACAGACCTTCGTAGAAGTATAAATTAATAGAGTGATATCTGTATGTACTAATCTGGCAAGTAAAATCAAAGAGGCAAACTAGGCCAATAGAAAATAAGAGAAGTCGCATTTGTTCATTTATCTCCGTGGAGAATAGACATGCTTCAGCTTCTCTTTTAAGTGGAAAAGTTTATTAAAACACAACACATAAAAACAATAATAACAATAATAATACCAACAACAACAACAACAACAACAATAATTTCGGAAACTACCACAAAGGGGAGGAGGAAGCTGAGTCCAACTCCGACCCCAGAAAAGCGCCCTTCCCTTTCAATCTCTACTGATAAGCTGCCTGGTAGAGCAAGTAAAGAGGCGCCAACAACTTCAAAAAGATGATTACCATGAATAGCAACAGCAACCAAAGAAGAAATAACAACAACAGCAGCAATAGCACAACAACAGAAACAACAACAGAAACAACAACAGCAGCATGCAAATTGCAGACAAAAGGTACCTCCAATCAGGACGTATAAAGTAGAATTGAAAAACACTATTGACCATATACGAGTATAAGTTGGCCATAGGCTGTAATTTTTTCATAAAAAGATTAAATGCAGATAGGGATGCGATGCACTTTAATTCAGTGGAGCGCTTCCATAGAATTAAAAATGTACTTAGGCATTCGGCGACGGAGTTCTTCTCCTTCATACCAAAGGGGGAAAAGCTGCAAGCAGTGCTGCTTAGGGAGTAAGAACCGTCTACGAATCCAAAGGAACTCTTAAGCCTGCTTAGAGAGAAAGAGTGCGACGGACTTAAATTCGTAGGAGTCAAGTCTTTTACCACACCCAGAGCCGAAGGGAAAAAACGTAAGCTACCGTTCTTCTTTCGAACTGCGAAATGCAGCCTTGATGTGTTAGATGTGGAAGAACCACAAGTACGAAGAACGCACTCTAGGTAAGGACGGAGCGTCTGCAAGACCAGCTCTCTTGTTCAGGTTGGAGGAACACGGTTCAGCGAGCGAAGGTTGCTTCTCAGGTCCCAGCGCCTAGAGCCCCGGAGCCTATACCTGACATGCTAGCTATCTTGCTCTCTATCCAGGAGCAGATGGCTCAGCTTCAACGCATGGATCAAATCTACGCACTTCTGCCGGCCCTAACGCACCTACATTCGTAATGAGTAGGTACAGTGAATGTTAATTTCGGCTTGAAGGGGACGGATAGTCCGTCGTTTGCTATACACAGCTCAAATTTGGATCTCCTGTCGTTCGACACACAGATCCAACTGACAGGTACGAACTAAGCAACTGTAAACTGTCTTCGCACTTTTGTGTGCGCAATGAAATGACCATTGCGGTCTCAATACCGAAATAACCGTTACTTACAAATCTGCGGAATTGGATGAATTTCTCCAAAGGCATTCCTACAATTATTGTTCTCCAGGACACTGATAAGAGCCCTCTCCTCGAATTCGCTCTACCCATAATCCATCAACCGAACCGTCCATCAAACCGTCTGTCAAACGAGCAAATTGACAGGTATTTATAAAATAGGTGTTAAAATGGATATTTAGAAGTTTTAGATTTGTACATCCTTAATTTAATATACAAAAAAATACATTTATTAAATGTAAAAACAAAAAGAATCTGTAAGGAGACAGGAGACAGCACTTAACCCAATTTAGAGCAGTGTCCCAGAAAATGGTCTATTAAGACCTGATTGCATATCTAAAGTATAAATCTAGTGATCCATTCGAAATGTTGCCTCGGGTTCACTTTTCCACATAAAACGCACATTCCGATTTGAATGGAAGTTAGTGAAAGGCATTCCCCAAACTCAGAAAATTCTCTATTTCGAGACTTAATGGGTAATTGTCCCAAGACCATCTCAAGACAAAGTTCTTAGTCAGAGTTCAGGTGAGACTTTTAAGGCAGCAAAGCAGGCAACACAAAGAGAGAATCGCGTTCTCAACAGTATGTCCTCGGAATAAACTATGCAACCTCACTGGACAGTTTTGCATTTCTTGCGATCTTGCAACAAGACATTGATTTCCGTTGGAGAATCAACAACATTTAGTACATTCCGACAGATAATGTTGGCCAAAGATTCCACAGTTCTTATCTGTGTGAGGATGGCAAAGGAAAGTGGATTTGCATATATGTAGGTCTGATATAGTCCTTACTCTACTTCCAAATGAGCTCGTCCGCCATCAAGATGGTGATTGGATATCCTGATAAACGTAGTCATCCTTGCACCTACTAGATAGGATTCAAAACCGTGCGATAAAACTTATTGGTGATGCTAATATTACTCATTCGATCGACACCCTCGACCACGGACGTAATGTCTCCTGCCCCACCTTGTTCTATAGCTATTTTCACCACCACCTAGTTTTTGTGTCACTAGGGCGACAATATGCCAGCATATGTCTTAAGCCGGTACCTCCAGAGTAAGGGGATCAGTACTCTTATGGTTCGACTGATAGCTATCGGTGTCCAGCGGATGTTCATAGATAATGGTACTACAGCTTGATGGAATCACATCTGAGGTATGGGGTACTGGCCTAGGGTAACGCACCCCAGTTGCAAGGTTAAATTGCATTCATAGCAGCATCCAAAATATGGTAAAACAGCAGAACGACATCATAGCGATGACATCAGACAGTTCCTCAGAATTGACCAACTGCATAAGCAGGAGATATTGTCAGCCTTCAGAAACAACAACACATAATAGCTACCAACTCAACAAGTAGTCAATACATGAATGCGGAAAGAGGGAAAATCTCTGGTATCAAGATGTTGGAAGGAACATGGACAGAATCTTCCAACGCCATTACGATAAATTTAACAAATCTTTCTACATCTGTTTTTTATTAAAAAAAAAAAGTTGAATAAATCTATTCAAATTGTAATGTATTAATTCCTTAATGATTATCAATTTTAAACAATCTTCAGCAGACAATACAATGTAAAATGTTGAATGTATATGTAAATAAATAAATTATAATAATAATAATAATAAAAAAGAGAAGAACCTGGTGAGTGTGAGTGAAATTCACCTTGACCACCACGACATTCAAGGAATAATTCCGCCGGAATTTGGAGAATCACGGCCCACCAGTCTTAAGTTTTTTTTTTGTTGTGCTATCCCAGGCGATAAGATCAGAATGTTGCCAGATCGCCTATCACCAGTGGTTGAAAAATTATTAAGATATGAAGAGAGCCCAACTTTGGAGATGGTAAAAATTGCTTGAAAAGGAGTCTTAAAGAAAACAAAACCAACGATGGTATAAACAAAACCTACAAACTCCTATGCTATAGGAGGAACATACTTCAGAGCAATCATCAGAAATCTTTTTCAATTCTAAAACCAAGTCCCCATTAATAATGAATACGGTTGGCGAAAGACCACAAAATGAAGATGGATGGCTCCCCAGTACGCTTGCACTGGTAATAAACAAGGAAGAAAAGCGTGAAAGGAGTCCAATTAGAACATGAGACAGTTAGAAGCGGTCCATACATTATTAAACCAATTTGCAAAGTCACTACTTCACGACGTAACAAAACCCCAGGGTCGTCACCAAATGACACCAGTTTTGAACATAGGAAGATTGCTTAAGCACGAAACAAGTCCTGAGATTGACACTTGCATAGATAGGCAACCTTCCAACGATGTGTGTCAAAACTCGGTGATTTTGCAGAAATGTCTAGTTAGTATGCAAGATTGCATAAAGGTGACTAGTCCTTCACTACAGTCAGGACTTAATTTATAGAGGCTATTCCTGATGTAAACGCCTTGTAAAGGCGAGTGGAGTTCGAGATCCGAATAACTTGATGGGACAGTCCGAACTAGAAGACCAATCTCAAATAGTTCTTTTAAAAAGAGATAGAGAGCCTAAATTGCACGGAAAATTCAAGTCACGGTTTGATAACCCTGAATACATTTTGTTGTCTGTCTCCTGTCATATCTTATGTTCCAACCATCCTGCCAGGATAGTAAGTTAATCATTGCATTGGAGCAATTGCTCATACTACCACTACAGCTCGATCAACTTCATATTCGTTTAGTAGCGCCAACAGCCCATAACTTAGGGTTGCAGAATTTAGGTGAAGGTGATCCAATAAATCGCAGTTGCTCCCTCTGCGATATTACCACGCAAAATATTACCACGTTGAGGGTACTTCGAAACTCACGGTTGTGATAGTTCCATTTGGAAAAATCGATACAAAATCATCAAGTACGCAGTGAAGTTAGTACACCAAGAGTAATCAAGTCTCCGCCAGCTAGCGGTCCCCCATCAGCTATAACTCGAATGTCCCATTAACAAGAACTTCCAAGCAGCAATATCAGCAGGGAAAAGTAAAACAAATCTAGAAACAGCAACTGCAGCGAACAAAATATAATTAGCAGTCACAATAAAAGCAATAATAACAACAGAAGAACAAGTAAAACAAAAGCACCAGCAAACGGAACAACCAAAATAACAACAATATGACATACTCATAGATCAAACTATCTGTCGAAAAGGGACAAATATTTATGGCTGCGTTGGTTTTGGTTTGGTTGGTTTTCGAAACTAGCAGGCTTCCAAAGTCTGATCCAGGGTTAGCCTGTGAGCCTTGGTTACTCCACCTAACTCCACCTGGCATCGATTATAAGGACCAGGTTGCGTTCTTTGAGGGGCTTGCAGTTCTGATGACACTTGCTCCTGCTGATGACTTCCGGAAGGTATTCCAAATACCCGTCGACTCTTGTAGTTCCTTTCCCGAAATACTCCTGGCGTAGTTAGAATTTGAACGGATCAACCGAAACATGTGTCGCAGTACGCACAATTATCTCCTTAAGAGGTGATGCGCATTTAAGAATGAAATCGAGCTTCACTCAACCTCTGGTCTTATATGCTGGCATAAGCCTCCAAAGAATGCTCTTGTATCGTGACATGTATTTAAAGCGAAAACATACTTACGTCTTGAGTGAGAAGCAAATATTTAGCCAATTTGCGTAGGAAACTAGTTAAATCGAAACAAGGAAAAGGCTAACAAATCTGCACATTACCATTGTAAAGGGGATGGAAAGAATCAGTTATATATAAATGTTGAATAGAAGATGGATAGTTTGAAACAGTGCTGCTAAAAGACATCGGTTCATCAATAAACACAGAGGAGCTTGAAATAGACGACTTAAATCAGCCAACTCTCACAAGAGTTAAGGTCAGTTAAGTGCGAATGGTCCCTGAGAATTGATACGGTAGACGCAGGAATGAAAAGTCACCAGAAGCGTATCTAGATTTGAAAGCGATTTATCTCTCAATGCGCAGAAAGGTATATCATTTCAAGAACACCATGTACCCAAAGTAGCAAGCACAATCAGCAGCAGAAAGTTTATATGGCGACTATCCAGATTAGACAACTCGAATGGACAGAAGTGGAAGAATCTTATCAGCTAATCATAAGAATGACTGTACTAAAGTGAGAAAACAATCGAAAAATGGATAAACTGAAAGCCTCAGTATAACAACAAATATTGCAGGTAGGTTGTTTCGGCTTAGTGATGATGGTAACAGCAACACTTAGTACTTGCTCAACCATGCCCAATTATCATCAATCACCAAAAGGGTCGGAATATTCCACGTGTAGCTCAGAATATCCTTGTCCATCAAATGTTTGTCAATAAACACGTCATTGTCCAAGACTAATCCTACCTTGTCACTACAATTTATTCTTCTACAGAGTTGTGAGAACCACGACTGCGATGACCAGTATTGTACTACTGGTCGAGGATGTCCCTGGCATTGGACCCTACATAAATGGAAGGATATCGGTGGCCACCACTTGGCGGTACTGTGCAACGTGCTTGATTCATGTGCTGCTTGTTTAATACATGTCATAGGAAAGGCATCAGCTTTCGGATTTACCCCGCGAAAATCCGCCAATCCGCAATCGACGAAGGGCATATTTTTTATTTTTTTTGGTTATTCAACTCAGTATTTTAAAATGTCTATATCGACCATAATCGTCAAATTAAAAAAAAAAAATTATAAAACAAGAAAATCTGCGTACATATGGGTCTCCCAAGTCAAACAAGTCTTGATCTAAAGTACGAGTTTGTACAACCAATTGATCGTGTAGGAAATGCTCCGTTTAAACTCACGTCAAATACTGGAAACTTGTGATCAAATCTTAGAAATGTTAAGAAGTAATTTGGTGTGGGGTTGTTTTGAAGGATGTGAGTCTGCTCGTCGACAAAACGTTATGAAGATGCATTTAAAATGAAGGTTACCAATGGGTAACCCTACACCAATTTATAACAAAAGCTTCCCTCTAAACAACGATAGTCTGCAGTATAGGTTAAGTGAAGCGAATCCTTGTTAGCATCGTGCATCGGAGAGCTCTGGGAATTGCGGCGGCTTAGGCTATCAATCAGTTAAGATTGGCTAAGAGACATTTATGAGCTCAAGTCCAAATGACATCAGTAGCATGGTGCCATCGGAACAATGACAACATTTAAAATTAATTTGGAGACTTTATTAAGGGTCTTGGTCTAGTTTATACACACATGGCCTTATCACTGGACACTGCGCCATCAAGATTAGCGCAAAATATCTGTTCAAATTCCTGCAGGGACGAACAACAAATTGAATGAGAGATGGCTCTAGAGATACAATCTACGACGTTCTAAGTGGAGAATTCAGAGAGAAAAACTAAAGCAAGGGTAGTGCATGTGCTGTTATTTAATTAAATCCACAATGATCAGCATACCATGGCAGCAGGGCTAGCCATGAGTATTTTACTCTTGCACGCCATCTCCTGAACGATCGTTATCTGTTTACAGTAGAATATGCGTTTGGTCAGGTTAATCATGCATCCGCAAGATAGACAACATATAACCCATGCAGGCTTGAATGATTCAGCTTTGATCACTAAAGAATTAAAGTGCTTGTTCCACGAAATGCTTATGTCAAAATACATCTTGTACGCCAGAACGCCAGGGCGATCCACGTTGTCTTCATCGTGGGAGCAGTATCTAAAAAAAAAACAACAGTCAGATGAAAAAGTGTGCTTCCAAGATGTATTTCGCCTCACAAAAAAAAACACAGTTGGTTTGACAATGAATGCCATCAATCAAACTCCATATGAAGGTAAGATGCATACCTTGCAGCACTGTTATGTAGTACTTACGCTTGCTAAGGACGAAACATTACCAAACATTTTTCCAACTTTGTCTAAACTATTTGATACCATGGTACTAACCTCTCGTAACCTACTTCTATGATAAAAGCTACACACACTAGAATCCAACACCGACATAATCCACAAGAGGGTGTGCAAAATTATTTTTCTCGACCAAGCAAAATACGAGAGCTGACCCCAGTGACCGTAACGAAGGCATCGGCTTACTAAAGGAAAGTCAAGGTGCCATAAAGAAAGAAGTTAGACGACCATGAAGCTGCTCAAAACCATAACTCAGATAAATGTGACGGTCTTGCTCAAGTTAGAAGACATAATCTAATCCCGTTTTTCAACAGCTTCAATGACGGCTTCCTCCATAGTAGGACCATGACTTACCAAAGGTCTACAGATCACCAATCATAAATAGTAGTGAGACCTGTAGGGCAGTGACTCTCTGTTTTGCGCTATCTACATTGAGTGTACAACAAATAGCAATGCATATTGAGTGACTTTCCAAGCATTTAGGACCATTCACCCCCATTACACACAAAATGACAAAATGATGGTCTATCTGCAAATTATTCGACAAAAGGAGTTCAAACAAGAAAAACCAAAAAAAGTATTCGACCTTGGGCCCTTCGAGCCAAATTACAATATACGCTGAAAGATGGTTGGAGAAAGACTAGGGACTTTCTCAACCATGCACGACCAAAAGAAGAAGGATTTCCGTTTTGAGAAATCAGCTCTGCATATTACGAACAACATAGATAGCAGCAATCTTTGTTACATGGATAGAAGTTCAACAAACGGCCTTTAATAAAACTATGATAGATCTCGGCGATGTTAGCAGTCTCAAATCAGAGAGTATATATGCGACCGCTAACTCCAATTCGGAAAAATCTGGCGTGGTGGTAAAAGAGAAGGGTTGCAAGCAACTTTATGCACGGGAAGCATCAAGCAAATCCGTGCACAAGATCGCTTTCTTTTAAAATCACAATGTGAAATACCTTTCCAAAGTGCAAGAACTACATCGGACATAATCGCAACACAACAGGACAATCACGAATTGCAACAAGTCACTGGTAGAAAATGTTACTAATAATTCATATAGGCGTGACGGTAAAGTTAGATTCATCTAAAGTACGCCCGGCGAGTGATACTAGGAAACAAATACTCGTAGATAGAGCCTAGGTCTAAGTGAGGTATAAACAAACTTTTACGTCTTTTCCGATCATATTTAGGGACACCAACGATGCTCCCTCTAATCAATCGAATCGAATCAGAATTCGCAAGAACATTTATAAAAAAAATGAGGATGATGTGGTGGTGTGGTAATAGCAATGAAAGTATTATGAGTCGAAACGAAGCCATGCTGAGCAACCAAATGCAATAGCCAAATTCATAATAGGGAGTCAGGATTGATGAAGATGTCCACAAGAATAATGGCTCTACTGCCATTATCACTGCAATTGCTAAGCGGTAATGGCACCAGTAAGGGCATATTAGCCTGCAATTATGCACCATACGAACCAAAACGGAGTTTGGAAAACTTTTCTCACAAGCCTAACGCAATCATTTTGCAGCCAAGCGACTTGTACAAGTAACTGCCTTGTTTGAAATTAAAGAGGCCTTCAGTGCGGCTAAGTCGAAGTCCAAGATGCAATCACAGCGCTCATAGCAAAGCTTACTATACCATCCACAGAGCTCTCCAAAAGATATTCTGGTGTATAGGCACAACGATGATGGCAAAATAAGAAACAGCAGCTAATATGTATAGTAGCGTGAGTGCCAACAACAACAACAACAACAACAGCAACAACAACAACAACAGCAACATTAAGAACAGTCACAGACACACCTGACTTATGCCCATTACGGCTTATTATCAGAAGCAACAGCAAAAGTTACAGACACACCTGAACTATGGCCACAATTGCTTTATTGACAGCATCAACAACAGCATCAAAAACACCAGTGGCAAATAGAACAGCAACATCAGCCGTTCACAGACCTTCGTAGAAGTATAAATTAATAGAGTGATATCTGTATATACTAATCTGGCAAGTAAAATCAAAGAGGCAAACTAGGCCAATAGAAAATAAGAGAAGTCGCATTTGTTCATTCATCTCCGTGGAGAATAGACATGCTTCAGCTTCTCTTTTAAGTGGAAAAGTTTATTAAAACACAACACATAAAAACAATACTAACAATAATAATACCAACAACAACAACAACAATAATTTCGGAAACTACCACAAAGGGGAGGAGGAAGCTGAGTCCAACTCCGACCCCAGAAAAGCGCTCTTCCCTTTCAATCTCTACCGATAAGCTGCCTGGTAGAGCAAGTAAAGAGGCGCCAACAACTTCAAAAAGATGATTACCATGAATAGCAACAGCAACCAAAGAAGAAATAACAACAACAGCAGCAATAGCACAACAACAGAAACAACAACAGAAACAACAACAGCAGCAGGCAAATTGCAGACAAAAGGTACCTCCAATCAGGACGTATAAAGTAGAATTGAAGAACACTATTGACCATATATAAGTTGGCCATAGGTTGTAATTTTTTCATAAAAAGATTAAGTGTAGGGATGCGATACACTTTAATTCAGTGGAGCGCTTCCATAGAATTAAAAATGTACTTAGGCATTCGGCGACGGAGTTCTTCTCCTTCATACCAAAGGGGGAAAAGCTGCAAGCAGTGCTGCTAAGGGAGTAAGAACCGTCTACGAATCCAAAGGAACTCTTAAACCTGCTTAGAGAGAAAGAGTGCGACGGACTTAAATTCGTAGGAGTCAAGTCTTTTACCACACCCAGAGCCGAAGGGAAAAAACGTAAGCTACCGTTCTTCTTTCGAACTGCGAAATGCAGCCTTGATGTGTTAGATGTGGAAGAACCACAAGTACGAAGAACGCACTCTAGGTAAGGACGGAGCGTCTGCAAGACCAGCTCTCTTGTTCAGGTTGGAGGAACACGGTTCAGCGAGCGAAGTTTGCTTCTCAGGTCCCAGCGCCTAGAGCCCCGGAGCCTATACCTGACATGCTAGCTATCTTGCTCTCTATCCAGGAGCAGATGGCTCAGCTTCAACGCATGGATCATATCTACGCACTTCTGCCGGCCCTAACGCACCTACATTCGTAATGAGTAGGTACAGTGAATGTTAATTTCGGCTTGAAGGGGACGGATAGTCCGTCGTTTGCTATACACAGCTCCAATTTGGATCTCCTGTCGTTCGACACACAGATCCAACTGACAGGTACGAACTAAGCAACTGTAAACTGTCTTCGCACTTTTGTGTGCGCAATGAAATGACCATTGCGGTCTCAATACCGAAATAACCGTTACTTACAAATCTGCGGAATTGGATGAATTTCTCCAAAGGCATTCCTACAATTATTGTTCTCCAGGACACTGATAAGAGCCCTCTCCTCGAATTCGCTCTACCCATAATCCATCAACCGAACCGTCCATCAAACCGTCTGTCAAACGAGCAAATTGACAGGTATTTATAAAATAGGTGTTAAAATGGATATTTAGAAGTTTTAGATTTGTACATCCTTAATTTAATATACAAAAAAATACATTTATTAAATGTAAAAACAAAAAGAATCTGTAAGGAGACAGGAGACAGCACTTAACCCAATTTAGAGCAGTGTCCCAGAAAATGGTCTATTAAGACCTGATTGCATATCTAAAGTATAAATCTAGTGATCCATTCGAAATGTTGCCTCGGGTTCACTTTTCCACATAAAACGCACATTCCGATTTGAATGGAAGTTAGTGAAAGGCATTCCCCAAACTCAGAAAATTCTCTATTTCGAGACTTAATGGGTAATTGTCCCAAGACCATCTCAAGACAAAGTTCTTAGTCAGAGTTCAGGTGAGACTTTTAAGGCAGCAAAGCAGGCAACACAAAGAGAGAATCGCGTTCTCAACAGTATGTCCTCGGAATAAACTATGCAACCTCACTGGACAGTTTTGCCTTTGTTGCGATCTTGCAACAAGACATTGATTTCCGTTGGAGAATCAACAACATTTAGTACATTCCGACAGATAATGTTGGCCAAAGATTCCACAGTTCTTATCTGTGTGAGGATGGCAAAGGAAAGTGGATTTGCATATATGTAGGTCTGATATAGTCTTACTCTACTTCCAAATGAGCTCGTCCGCCATCAAGATGGTGATTGGATATCCTGATAAACGTAGTCATCCTTGCACCTACTAGATAGGATTCAAAACCGTGCGATAAAACTTATTGGTGATGCTAATATTACTCATTCGATCGACACCCTCGACCACGGACGTAATGTCTCCTGCCCCACCTTGTTCTATAGCTATTTTCACCACCACCTAGTTTTTGTGTCACTAGGGCGACAATATGCCAGCATATGTCTTAAGCCGGTACCTCCAGAGTAAGGGGATCAGTACTCTTATGGTTCGACTGATAGCTATCGGTGTCCAGCGGATGTTCATAGATAATGGTACTACAGCTTGATGGAATCACATCTGAGGTATGGGGTACTGGCCTAGGGTAACGCACCCCAGTTGCAAGGTTAAATTGCATTCATAGCAGCATCCAAAATATGGTAAAACAGCAGAACGACATCATAGCGATGACATCAGACAGTTCCTCAGAATTGACCAACTGCATAAGCAGGAGATATTGTCAGCCTTCAGAAACAACAACACATAATAGCTACCAACTCAACAAGTAGTCAATACATGAATGCGGAAAGAGGGAAAATCTCTGGTATCAAGATATTGGAAGGAACATGGACAGAATCTTCCAACGCCATTACGATAAATTTAACAAATCTTTCTACATCTGTTTTTATTAAAAAAAAAAAGTTGAATAAATCTATTCAAATTGTAATGTATTAATTCCTTAATGATTATCAATTTTAAACAATCTTCAGCAGACAATACAATGTAAAATGTTGAATGTATATGTAAATAAATAAATTATAATAATAATAATAATAAAAAAGAGAAGAACCTGGTGAGTGTGAGTGAAATTCACCTTGACCACCACGACATTCAAGGAATAATTCCGCCGGAATTTGGAGAATCACGGCCCACCAGTCTTAAGTTTTTTTTTGTTGTGCTATCCCAGGCGATAAGATCAGAATGTTGCCAGATCGCCTATCACCAGTGGTTGACAAATTATTAAGAAATGAAGAGAGCCCAACTTTGGAGATGGTAAAAATTGCTTGAAAAGGAGTCTTAAAGAAAACAAAACCAACGATGGTATAAACAAAACCTACAAACTCCTATGCTATAGGAGGAACATACTTCAGAGCAATCATCAGAAATCTTTTTCAATTCTAAAACCAAGTCCCCATTAATAATGAATACGGTTGGCGAAAGACCACAAAATGAAGATGCATGGCTCCCCAGTACGCTTGCACTGGTAATAAACAAGGAAGAGAAGCGTGAAAGGAGTCCAATTAGAACATGAGACAGTTAGAAGCGGTCCATACATTATTAAACCAATTTGCAAAGTCACTACTTCACGACGTAACAAAACCCCAGGGTCGTTAACAAAATAACACCAGTTTTGAACATAGGAAGATTGCTTAAGCACGAAACAAGTCCCGAGATTGACACTTGCATAGATAGGCAACTTTCCAACGATGTGTGTCAAAACTCGATGATATTCCGATGCAAATTTGCAGAAATGTCTAGTTAGTATGCAAGATTGCATAAAGGTGACTAGTCCTTCACTACAGTCAGGACTTAATTTATAGAGGCTATTCCTGATGTAAACGCACTGTAAAGGCGAGTGGAGTTCGAGATCCGAATAACTTGATGGGACAGTCCGAACTAGAAGACCAATCTCAAATAGTTCTTTTAAAAAGAGATAGAGAGCCTAAATTGCACGGAAAATTCAAGTCACGGTTTGATAACCCTGAAAACATTTTGTTTGATTTGAAAGCGATTTATCTCTCAATGCGCAAAAAGGTATATCATTTCAAGAACACCATGTACCCAAAGTAGCAAGCACAATCAGCAGCAGAAAGTTTATATGGCGACTATCCAGATTAGACAACTCGAATGGACAGAAGTGGAAGAATCTTTTCAGCTAATCATAAGAATGACTGTACTAAAGTGAGAAAACAATCGAAAAATGGATAAACTGAAAGCCTCAGTATAACAACAAATATTGCAGGTAGGTTGTTTCGGCTTAGTGATGATGGTAACAGCAACACTTAGTACTTGCTCAACCATGCCCAATTATCATCAATCACCAAAAGGGTCGGAATATTCCACGTGTAGCTCAGAATATCCTTGTCCATCAAATGTTTGTCAATAAACACGTCATTGTCCAAGACTAATCCTACCTTGTCACTACAATTTATTCTTCTACAGAGTTGTGAGAACCACGACTGCGATGACCAGTATTGTACTACTGGTCGAGGATGTCCCTGGCATTGGACCCTACATAAATGGAAGGATATCGGTGGCCACCACTTGGCGGTACTGTGCAACGTGCTTGATTCATGTGCTGCTTGTTTAATACATGTCATAGGAAAGGCATCAGCTTTCGGATTTACCCCGCGAAAATCCGCCAATTTTTAATCGACGAAGGGCATATTTTTTATTTTTTTTGGTTAATCAACTCAGTATTTTAAAATGTCTATATCGACCATAATCGTCAAATTAAAAAAAAAAAATTATAAAACAAGAAAATCTGCGTACATATGGGTCTCCCAAGTCAAACAAGTCTTGATCTAAAGTACGAGTTTGTACAACCAATTGATCGTGTAGGAAATGTTCCGTTTAAACTCACGTCAAAAACTGGAAACTTGTGATCAAAGCTTAGAAATGTTAAGAAGTAATTTGGTGTGGGGTTGTTTTGAAGGATATGAGTCTCCTCGTCGATAAAACGTTATGCAGATGCATTTGAAATGAAGGAGAGCCTCTGGTATAAAAAGACTAAACCCAAAGATATGGACTAAATTACTTACCAAAGGGTAACCTTACACCAATTTATAACAAAAGCTTCCCTCTAAACAACGACAGTCTGCAATATAGGTTAAGTGAAGCGAATCCTTGTTAGCATCGTGCATCGGAGAGCTCTGGGAATTGCGGCGGCTTAGACTATCAATCAGTTAAGATTGGCTAAGAGACATTTATGAGCTTAAGTCCAAATGACATCGGTAGCATGGTGCCATCGGAACAATGACAACATTTAAAATTAATTTGGAGACTTTATTAAAGGTCTTGGTCTAGTTTATGCACACATGGCCTTATCACTGGACACTGCGCCATCAAGATTAGCGCAAAATATCTGTTCAAATTCCTGCAGGGACGAACAACAAATTGAATGAGAGATGGCTCTAGAGATACAATCTACGACGTTCTAAGTGGAGAATTCAGAGAGAAAAACTAAAGCAAGGGTAGTGCATGTGCTGTTATTTAATTAAATCCACAATGATCAGCATACCATGGCAGCAGGGCTAGCCATGAGTATTTTACTCTTGCACGCCATCTCCTGAACGATCGTTATCTGTTTACAGTAGAATATGCGTTTGGTCAGGTTAATCATGCATCCGCAAGATGGACAACATATAACCCATGCAGGCTTGAATGATTCAGCTTTGATCACTAAAGAATTAAAGTGCTTGTTCCACGAAATGCTTATGTCAAAATACATCTTGAGTAAAGAACGCCAGGGCGATCCACGTTGTCTTCATCGTGGGAGCAGTATCTAAAGAAAGACCAACAGTCAGATGAAAAAGTGTGCTTCCAAGATGTATTTCGCCTCACAAAAAAAAAACACAGTTGGTTTGACAATGAATGCCATCAATCAAACTCCATATGAAGGTAAGATGCATACCTTGCAGCACTGCTATGTTAAAAGCTTCTATGATAAAAGCTACACACACTAGAATCCAACAGCGACATAATCCACAAGAGGGTGTGCAAAATTATTTTTCTCGACCAAGCAAAATACGAGAGCTGACCCCAGTGACCGTAACGAAGGCATCGGCTAAGTCAAGGTGCCAAAAAGAAAGGAGTTATACGACCATGAAGCTGCTCAAAACCATTACTCAGATAAATGTGACGGTCTTGCTCAAGTTAGAAGACATAATCTAGTCCCGTTTTTCAACGGCTTCAATGACGGCTTCCTCCATAGTAGGACCATGACTTACCAAAGGTCTACAGATCACCAATCATAAATAGTAGTGAGACCTGTAGGGCAGTGACTCCTGTTTTGCGCTATCTACACTGAGTGTACAACAACTAGCAATGCATATTGAGTGACTTTCCCAGCATTTAGGACCATTCACCCCCATTACACACAAAATGACAAAAGGATGGTCTATCTGCAAATTATTCGACAAAAGGAGTTCAAACAAGAAAAACCAAAAAAAGTATTCGACCTTGGGCCCTTCGAGCCAAATTACAATATACGCTGAAAGATGGTTGGAGAAAGACTAGGGACTTTCTCAACCATGCACGACCAAAAGAAGAAGGATTTCCGTTTTGAGAAATCAGCTCTGCATATTACGAACAACATAGATAGCAGCAATCTTTGTTACATGGATAGAAGTTCAACAAACGGCCTTTAATAAAACTATGATAGATCTCGGCGATGTTAGCAGTCTCAAATCAGAGAGTATATATGCGACCGCTAACTCCAATTCGGAAAAAGCTGGCGTGGTGGTAAAAGAGATTTGCATCAATCAAATCCGTGCACAAGATCGCTGTCTTTTAAAAGTGATCACCCACAATGTGAAATACCTTTCCAAAGTGCAAGAACTACATCGGACATAATCGCAACACAACAGGACAATCACGAATTGCAACAAGTCACTGGTAGAAAATGTTACTAATAATTCATATAGGCGTGACGGTAAAGTTAGATTCATCTAAAGTACGCCTGGCGAGTGATACTAGGAAACAAATACTCGTAGATAGAGCCTAGGTCTAAGTGAGGTATAAACAAACTTTTACGTCTTTTCCGATCATATTTAGGGACACCAACGATGCTCCCTCTAATCAATCGAATCGAATCAGAATTCGCAAGAACATTTATAAAAAAAATGAGGATGATGTGGTGGTGTGGTAATAGCAATGAAAGTATTATGAGTCGAAACGAAGCCATGCTGAGCAACCAAATGCAATAGCCAAATTCATAATAGGGAGTCAGGATTGATGAAGATGTCCACAAGAATAATGGCTCTACTGCCATCATCACTGCAATTGCTAAGCGGTAATGGCACCAGTAAGGGCATATTAGCCTGCAATTATGCACCATACGAACCAAAATGGAATTTGGAAAACTTTTCTCACAAGCCTAACGCAATCATTTTGCAGCCAAGCGACTTGTACAAGTAACTGCCTTGTTTGAAATTAAAGAGGCCTTCAGTGCGGCTAAGTCGAAGTCCAAGATACAATCACAGCGCTCATAGCACAGCTTACTATACCATCCACAGAGCTCTCCAAAAGATATTCTGGTGTATAGGCACAACGATGATGGCAAAATAAGAAACAGCAGCTAATATGTATAGTAGCGTGAGTGCCAACAACAACAACAACAACAACAACAGCAACAACAACAACAACAGCAACATTAAAAACAGTCACAGACACACCTGACTTATGCCCATTACGGCTTATTATCAGCAGCAACAGCAAAAGTTACAGACACACCAAAACTATGGCCACAATTGCTTTATTGACAGCATCAAAAACACCAGTGGCAAATAGAACAGCAACATCAGCCGTTCACAGACCTTCGTAGAAGTATAAATTAATAGAGTGATATCTGTATATACTAATCTGGCAAGTAAAATCAAAGAGGCAAACTAGGCCAATAGAAAATAAGAGAAGTCGCATTTGTTCATTCATCTCCGTGGAGAATAGACATGCTTCAGCTTCTCTTTTAAGTGGAAAAGTTTATTAAACAACACATACAAACAATAATAACAATAATAATACCAACAACAACAACAACAATAACAACAATAATTTCGGAAACTACCACAAAGGGGAGGAGGAAGCTGAGTCCAACTCCGACCCCAGAAAAGCGCCCTTCCCTTTCAATCTCTACCGATAAGCTGCCTGGTAGAGCAAGTAAAGAGGCGCCAACAACTTCAAAAAGATGATTACCATGAATAGCAACAGCAACCAAAGAAGAAATAACAACAACAGCAGCAATAGCACAACAACAGAAACAACAACAGCAGCAGGCAAGTAGCAGACAAAAGGTACCTCCAATCAGGACGTATAAAGTAGAATTGAAGAACACTATTGACCATATATAAGTTGGCCATAGGTTGTAATTTTTTCATAAAAAGATTAAGTGTAGGGATGCGATACACTTTAATTCAGTGGAGCGCTTCCATAGAATAAAAAATGTACTTAGGCATTCGGCGACGGAGTTCTTCTCCTTCATACCAAAGGAGGAAAAGCTGCAAGCAGTGCTGCTTAGGGAGTAAGAACCGTCTACGAACCCAAAGGAACTCTTCAGCCTGCTTAGAGAGAAAGAGTGCGACGGACTTAAATTCGTAGGAGTCAAGTCTTTTACCACACCCAGAGCCGAAGGGAAAAAACGAATGTCCCATTAACAAGAACTTCCAAGCAGCAATATCAGCAGGGAAAAGTAAAACAAATGTAGTAACAGCAACTGCAGCGAACAAAATATAATTAGCAGTCACAACAAAAGCAATAATAACAACAGAAGAACAAGTAAAACAAAAGCACCAGCAAACGGAACAACCAAAATAACGACAATATGAAATACTCATAGATCAAACTATCCGTCGAAAAGGGACAAATATTTATGGCTGCGTTGGTTTTGGTTTGGTTGGTTTTTGAAACTAGCAGGCTTCCAAAGTCTGATCCAGGGTTAGCCTGTGAGCCTTGGTTACTCCACCTTACTCCACCTGGCGTCGATTATAAGGACCAGGTTGCGTTCTTTGAGGGGCTTGCAGTTCTGATGACACTTGCTCCTGCTGATGACTTCCGGAAGGTATTCCAAATACCCGTCGACTCTTATAGTTCCTTTCCCGAAATACTCCTGGCGCAGTAGGAATTTGAACGGATCAACCGAAACATGTGTCGCAGTACGCACAATTATCTCCTTAAGAGGGGATGCGCATTTAAGAATGAAATCGAGGAGGCATAAGCCTCCAAAGAATGCTCTTGTATCGTGACATGTATTTAAAGCGAAAACATACTTACGTCTTGAGTGAGAAGCAAATATTTAGCCAATTTGCGTAGGAAACTAGTTAAATCGAAACAAGGAAAAGGCTAACAAATCTGCACATTACCATTGTAAAGGGGATGGAAAGAATCAGTTATATATAAATGTTGAATAGAAGATGGATAGTTTGAAACAGTGCTGCTAAAAGACATCGGTTCATCAATAAACACAGAGGAGCTTGAAATAGACGACTTAAATCAGCCAACTCTCACAAGAGTTAAGGTCAGTTAAGTGCGAATGGTCGCTGAGAATTGATACGGTAGACGCAGGAATGAAAAGTCACCAGAAGCGTATCTAGATTTGAAAGCGATTTATCTCTCAATGCGCGGAAAGGTACTCGTATATCATTTCAAGAACACCATGTACCCAAAGTAGCAAGCACAATCAGCAGCAGAAAGTTTATATGGCGACTATCCAGATTAGACAACTCGAATGGACAGAAGTGGAAGAATCTTATCAGCTAATCATAAGAATGACTGTACTAAAGTGAGAAAACAATCGAAAAATGGATAAACTGAAAGCCTCAGTATAACAACAAATATTGCAGGTAGGTTGTTTCGGCTTAGTGATGATGGTAACAGCAACACTTAGTACTTGCTCAACCATGCCCAATTATCATCAATCACCAAAAGGGTCGGAATATTCCACGTGTAGCTCAGAATATCCTTGTCCATCAAATGTTTGTCAATAAACACGTCATTGTCCAAGACTAATCCTACCTTGTCACTACAATTTATTCTTCTACAGAGTTGTGAGAACCACGACTGCGATGACCAGTATTGTACTACTGGTCGAGGATGTCCCTGGCATTGGACCCTACATAAATGGAAGGATATCGGTGGCCACCACTTGGCGGTACTGTGCAACGTGCTTGATTCATGTGCTGCTTGTTTAATACATGTCATAGGAAAGGCATCAGCTTTCGGATTCACCCCGCGAAAATCCGCCAATTTTTAATCGACGAAGGGCATATTTTTTATTTTTTTTGGTTAATCAACTCAGTATTTTAAAATGTCTACATCGACCATAATCGTCAAATTGAAAAAAAAAAATTATAAAACAAGAAAATCTGCGTACATATGGGTCTCCCAAGTCAAACAAGTCTTGATCTAAAGTACGAGTTTGTACAACCAATTGATCGTGTAGGAAATGTTCCGTTTAAACTCACGTCAAAAACTGGAAACTTGTGATCAAAGCTTAGAAATGTTAAGAAGTAATTTGGTGTGGGGTTGTTTTGAAGGATATGAGTCTCCTCGTCGATAAAACGTTATGCAGATGCATTTGAAATGAAGGAGAGCCTCTGGTATAAAAAGACTAAACCCAAAGATATGGACTAAATTACTTACCAAAGGGTAACCTTACACCAATTTATAACAAAAGCTTCCCTCTAAACAACGACAGTCTGCAATATAGGTTAAGTGAAGCGAATCCTTGTTAGCATCGTGCATCGGAGAGCTCTGGGAATTGCGGCGGCTTAGACTATCAATCAGTTAAGATTGGCTAAGAGACATTTATGAGCTTAAGTCCAAATGACATCGGTAGCATGGTGCCATCGGAACAATGACAACATTTAAAATTAATTTGGAGACTTTATTAAAGGTCTTGGTCTAGTTTATGCACACATGGCCTTATCACTGGACACTGCGCCATCAAGATTAGCGCAAAATATCTGTTCAAATTCCTGCAGGGACGAACAACAAATTGAATGAGAGATGGCTCTAGAGATACAATCTACGACGTTCTAAGTGGAGAATTCAGAGAGAAAAACTAAAGCAAGGGTAGTGCATGTGCTGTTATTTAATTAAATCCACAATGATCAGCATACCATGGCAGCAGGGCTAGCCATGAGTATTTTACTCTTGCACGCCATCTCCTGAACGATCGTTATCTGTTTACAGTAGAATATGCGTTTGGTCAGGTTAATCATGCATCCGCAAGATGGACAACATATAACCCATGCAGGCTTGAATGATTCAGCTTTGATCACTAAAGAATTAAAGTGATTGTTCCACGAAATGCTTATGTCAAAATACATCTTGAGTAAAGAACGCCAGGGCGATCCACGTTGTCTTCATCGTGGGAGCAGTATCTAAAGAAAGACCAACAGTCAGATGAAAAAGTGTGCTTCCAAGATGTATTTCGCCTCACAAAAAAAAAACACAGTTGGTTTGACAATGAATGCCATCAATCAAACTCCATATGAAGGTAAGATGCATACCTTGCAGCACTGCTATGTTAAAAGCTTCTATGATAAAAGCTACACACACTAGAATCCAACAGCGACATAATCCACAAGAGGGTGTGCAAAATTATTTTTCTCGACCAAGCAAAATACGAGAGCTGACCCCAGTGACTGTAACGAAGGCATCGGCTTACTAAAGGAAAGTCAAGGTGCCAAAAAGAAAGAAGTTAGACGACCATGAAGCTGCTCAAAACCATAACTCAGATAAATGTGACGGTCTTGCTCAAGTTAGAAGACATAATCTAATCCCGTTTTTCAACGGCTTCAATGACGGCTTCCCCCATAGTAGGACCATGACTTACCAAAGGTCTACAGATCACCAATCATAAATAGTAGTGAGACCTCTAGGGCAGTGACTCTCTGTTTTGCACTATCTACACTGAGTGTACAACAAATAGCAATGCATATTGAGTGACTTTCCCAGCATTTAGGACCATTCACCCCCATTACACACAAAATGACAAAATGATGGTCTATCTGCAAATTATTCGACAAAAGGAGTTCAAACAAGAAAAACCAAAAAAAGTATTCGACCTTGGGCCCTTCGAGCCAAATTACAATATACGCTGAAAGATGGTTGGAGAAAGACTAGGGACTCCAATTCGGAAAAAGCTGGCGTGGTGGTAAAAGAGAAGGGTTGCAAGCAACTTTATGCACGGGAAGCATCAAGCAAATCCGTGCACAAGATCGCTTTCTTTTAAAATCACAATGTGAAATACCTTTCCAAAGTGCAAGAACTACATCGGACATAATCGCAACACAACAGGACAATCACGAATTGCAACAAGTCACTGGTAGAAAATGTTACTAATAATTCATATAGGCGTGACGGTAAAATTAGATTCATCTAAAGTACGCCCGGTGAGTGATACTAGGAAACAAATAGATAGAGCCTAGGTCTAAGTGAGGTATAAACAAACTTTTACGTCTTTTCCGATCATATTTAGGGACACGAACGATGCTCCCTCTAATCAATCGAATCGAATCAGAATTCGCAAGAACATTTATAAAAAAAATGAGGATGATGTGGTGGTGTGGTAATAGCAATGAAAGTATTATGAGTCGAAACGAAGCCATGCTGAGCAACCAAATGCAATAGCCAAATTCATAATAGGGAGTCAGGATTGATGAAGATGTCCACAAGAATAATGGCTCTACTGCCATCATCATTGCAATTGCTAAGCGGTAATGGCACCAGTAAGGGCATATTAGCCTGCAATTATGCACCATACGAACCAAAACGGAATTTGGAAAACTTTTCTCACAAGCCTAACGCAATCATTTTGCAGCCAAGCGACTTGTACAAGTAACTGCCTTGTTTGAAATTAAAGAGACCTTCAGTGCGGCTAAGTCGAAGTCCAAGATACAATCACAGCGCTCATAGCACAGCTTACTATACCATCCACAGAGCTCTCCAAAAGATATTCTGGTGTATAGGCACAACGATGATGGCAAAATAAGAAACAGCAGCTAATATGTATAGTAGCGTGAGTGCCAACAACAACAACAGCAACAACAGCAACAACAACAGCAACATTAAAAACAGTCACAGACACACCTGACTTATGCCCATTACGGCTTATTATCAGAAGCAACAGCAAAAGTTACAGACACACCTGAACTATGGCCACAATTGCTTTATTGACAGCATCAACAACAGCATCAAAAACACCAGTGGCAAATAGAACAGCAACATCAGCCGTTCACAGACCTTCGTAGAAGTATAAATTAATAGAGTGATATCTGTATATACTAATCTGGCAAGTAAAATCAAAGAGGCAAACTAGGCATTTGTTCATTCATCTCCGTGGAGAATAGACATGCTTCAGCTTCTCTTTTAAGTGGAAAAGTTTATTAAAACACAACACATACAAACAATAATAACAATAATAATACCAACAACAACAACAACAATAACAACAATAATTTCGGAAACTACCACAAAGGGGAGGAGGAAGCTGAGTCCAACTCCGACCCCAGAAAAGCGCCCTTCCCTTTCAATCTCTACCGATAAGCTGCCTGGTAGAGCAAGTAAAGAGGCGCCAACAACTTCAAAAAGATGATTACCATGAATAGCAACAGCAACCAAAGAAGAAATAACAACAACAGCAGCAATAGCACAACAACAGAAACAACAACAGCAGCATGCAAATTGCAGACAAAAGGTACCTCCAATCAGGACGTATAAAGTAGAATTGAAAAACACTATTGACCATATACGAGTATAAGTTGGCCATAGGCTGTAATTTTTTCATAAAAAGATTAAATGCAGATAGGGATGCGATACACTTTAATTCAGTGGAGCGCTTCCATAGAATAAAAAATGTACTTAGGCATTCGGCGACGGAGTTCTTCTCCTTCATACCAAAGGGGGAAAAGCTGCAAGCAGTGCTGCTTAGGGAGTAAGAACCGTCTACGAATCCAAAGGAACTCTTAAGCCTGCTTAGAGAGAAAGAGTGCGACGGACTTAAATTCGTAGGAGTCAAGTCTTTTACCACACCCAGAGCCAAAGGGAAAAAACGTAAACTACCGTTCTTCTTTCGAACTGCGAAATGCAGCCTTGATGTGTTAGATGTGGAAGAACCACAAGTACGAAGAACGCACTCTAGGTAAGGACGGAGCGTCTGCAAGAACAGCTCTCTTGTTCAGGTTGGAGGAACACGGTTCAGCGAGCGAAGTTTGCTTCTCAGGTCCCAGCGCCTAGAGCCCCGGAACCTATACCTGACATGCTAGCTATCTTGCTCTCTATCCAGGAGCAGATGGCTCAGCTTCAACGCATGGATCAAATCTACGCACTTCTGCCGGCCCTAACGCACCTACATTCGTAATGAGTAGGTACAGTGAATGTTAATTTCGGCTTGAAGGGGACGGATAGTCCGTCGTTTGCTATACACAGCTCCAATTTGGATCTCCTGTCGTTCGACACACAGATCCAACTGACAGGTACGAACTAAGCAACTGTAAACTGTCTTCGCACTTTTGTGTGCGCAATGAAATGACCATTGCGGTCTCAATACCGAAATAACCGTTACTTACAAATCTGCGGAATTGGATGAATTTCTCCAAAGGCATTCCTACAATTATTGTTCTCCAGGACACTGATAAGAGCCCTCTCCTCGAATTCGCTCTACCCATAATCCATCAACCGAACCGTCCATCAAACCGTCTGTCAAAGGAGCAAATTGACAGGTATTTATAAAATAGGTGTTAAAATGGATATTTAGAAGTTTTAGATTTGTACATCCTTAATTTAATATACAAAAAAATACATTTATTAAATGTAAAAACAAAAAGAATCTGTATGGAGACAGGAGACAGCACTTAACCCAATTTAGAGCAGTGTCCCAGAAAATGGTCTATTAAGACCTGATTGCATATCTAAAGTATAAATCTAGTGATCCATTCGAAATGTTGCCTCGGGTTCACTTTTCCACATAAAACGCACATTCCGATTTGAATGGAAGTTAGTGAAAGGCATTCCCCAAACTCAGAAAATTCTCTATTTCGAGACTTAATGGGTAATTGTCCCAAGACCATCTCAAGACAAAGTTCTTAGTCAGAGTTCAGGTGAGACTTTTAAGGCAGCAAAACAGGCAACACAAAGAGAGAATCGCGTTCTCAACGGTATGTCCTCGGAATAAACTATGCAACCTCACTGGACAGTTTTGCCTTTGTTGCGATCTTGCAACAAGACATTGATTTCCGTTGGAGAATCAACAACATTTAGTACAATCCGACAGATAATGTTCGCCAAAGATTCCACAGTTTTTATCTGTGTGAGGATGGCAAAGGATAGTGGATTTGCATATATGTAGGTCTGATATAGTCTTACTCTACTTCCAAATGAGCTCGTCCGCCATCAGGATGGTGATTGGATATCCTGATAAACGTAGTCATTGTCTGTACAACAGCTTTTGCTGAGTTGACGTAAGAGTATGGAGACGATCACAATTAAGGGAACCTTCTACCGTGCATCATGATTCAAACAAAGAAGAACAGCAGTAATTGAAAACCTCAAAGTGGTCTTACAGGAAGGTCATATGAAGAGGGTTGCTTACTTGGCCCAACTGCCATTGTGTACACGACGTCCAAGTGCTATCTATTTGTTCCAGTGCCTCTTTCTATTGGAAATGGGTAAAAAATCACGACGCATGGCAAGCAAACCTTGTGGTTTGTTTGCTGACTTCTTGCTGATACGCACGAATCGTTTTTAGCAGAAATAAGGTGTAAAGGCTTGTCATCAAATTAACAAAATAGATGAGAGTTTGAAGTGAAAGACCTGCCACTACGAACCAGTTTGGGTTGGAGGGACAGTGGTAATTAGCGATGGCAAACTAGGGTGAATATTTCCTCGCGCAAGCAAGAAAGTAATCAGAAGGGATTCATGAAACATACGGAAATCAATTTATCGTCCTTTTAGGATTATTTTACAGAGTGATAGATATTAAAGTTACATTTTATGTGATGCCTTATTCTACTTCCAGCAATTAAGACAACTGCGAGAAGTCAACATTGCCGGCAAAATAACCTAAAACAACTATCTCAAGCCAAAAGACATCATTGGGATAGCCCGACACTGAAGGATCCTGAAATGCTGAAGCCCTAGCCTACAAAGATTGTCTTGACATCCGAAAGAGGCAAAAGTTCAAGTCAAAGTTCCGAATCAAGGATAAAAGAAAAATGCGATCAATACGAAAGCATCAGCAACCTTCTGATCTCACTACCGAGGTCAACCAAAGAACTGCGGTGTGTAGAAATGGTTCTAGCCTCCGCAAATCTAGTCACCCCCTGACTACCAGAACAGAAACTTGCAAGAAATATTTAAAGAAATGTGTATAAGATGTAATTATGCGCGTAAAATATTAGAAGACGTTCAATGTCGGTGTACTTGTATCTAGCAAAACTGATATAGTGTCTATTTCAATTCTATATACCTATAGTCATAGTTTCGGACACATTAGTAATATGAGGACTCCAACTTGTCTATTTTTATATCATCGCCGTAGGTGATGGCTTTTAGTCAAGGTGTACTTTTTTCGAGAAGATCGTAGGAGGTGGGCCTAACCGCAACCACTTTGCACCGAATCTTGTATAAAGATCTTGACCTACATTCTTATAAAGTCCAGTTGACATGAGAATTAAAGTCAGCAGACAACGCACATACACCGTTCTAATTGTGTGTTGTAAATTAATGAACAAGACCATTTTCACAAAAAATTGTTCGAAAATTAGGCTAATATGACCCTTTCAGTGCGTTATCGAACGACGTTGACAGACTTTCTCTGTCTAAAATCAATGGTAAGGACATGAATGACGTTAATTTTCAGCAGAACGTCTCCATATCCCGCAAAGCTGGTGAAACAATAAGTCCTTTGCGAACATATTGACTGGGAGTGTGATTTCTCGAAATGGAGACTAACTCTTTGGAGTTATATTAAAGACAAGATCTAAGCCAAAGTATCAGACCTAGTAACCGCAAAGTACAGCCTCAATTTTGCGTAAGCCTGACGAAAAGCTTTACCAAAGGAATGACTATTGGTAAGCAGAGTCGAGTTAAGATTTGACAGATATCTATATTTTGTTAATAACCTCAGAGCTTGTAGTTGGATATTCAAATTAAATATTTTACTACTTTTTGCTAAAAAATTTCCGTGCGGCATCGGATAAAGAATAGTGCCGCAGTGCATCCCAGCTTGTCGTAAGAGGCGACTAAATGGGACACCAATCATATACAGGCAACTATGACACCAAAAATGAGCCTGTGACACTTTAACACCCTAAAACTTTCCCACAAGTGTGTATGCAATCAGTGGGTTCCCACGTCTGGAGACTACCGGTGGGGTAAAAGAACAGTCAATCAATTCGAAATGAGCATACAAGTGTCAAACCACTCAAACTTTAAACTTCATGGAAATGATCGCAATTAATAGCACTACCCCGCTGGGCACCACGGTTGCAGAGCAAGCAGAAGTGCTTGTGTCAGAGCCCGACGGATTCCGGGGGCGGGCAAAATGAAGTTTCCAAAATATTTTCATAAACTTCGGTTTGCAAGTTGGAACGTCGGATCGATGACCTCAAAAAGTTTAGAACTGGAAGCGATTATGCGTCGCAGAACTCTACAAATCCTGTGCGTACAGGAAACGAAGTGGTGTAATACAGGAAATAAGGCGCGTTTTCTAGATTTAAAAATTAAGGCATTTAAGATGTTCTACCATGGAACGGTCAATGGACGAAACGGTGTTGGAATCGTTGTTGCAGCGGATCTTCTAAACAACATCGTTGGTATCTTGAAAATAAGCGACCGCTTGATGAGTGTTAAACTCGTCATACACAATGAAACGTGGAACATTGTTAGCGCGTACGCTCCACAAAATGGATGCGACCAATCGGAAAAAGATACATTTTGGTCAGAGTTCGGTTATTTGCTAAGAAATATACCTATCGATGAGATGCTCTTCGTAGGCGGAGATTTAAATGGCCACGTCGGAGAAACAAATGTTGATTATGAGGACTGCCACGGCGGTAAAGGGTTTGGAACCAGAAATTCAGCTGGCGAAGACATCCTTGTAGCGTGTAGGGCTTACGGTTTAACCGTCTTAAATACAATGTTTATTAAACATCAACGACATCTTATCACCTATAGCAGCGGAGGCCACGAAACGCAAATAGATTATCACCTCTGCAAAATGTCGATGAGAAACCGTGTTAAGGACTGTAAAGTAATACTTGGAGAATCGCAAGTAAGCCAACACCGTCTGCTCATTACAGAATTTTTCACAGCGGAACCACCGAAAACACGGGCATCGTTTGGAAAGCCAAAAATCCGGTGGTATAATCTATCGAAGGAACGAAGCGCAAGATTTATCGCACTGGCTAAAGAAGTACTTCACAATATAAACGGTATCGCAGACTCACTTAGCCCGCAAGAAATGTGGAACAGCATGCACGAGGAATGCTTAACACTCGCAAAGTCCCATCTGGGGACTTTATCGAAATACCATCACGTCGGCAAAGAAACATGGTGGTGGAATGACGAAACCAAACGAGCTGTGGCCGACAAGAAGAGTGCATTCCAAGCGTGGACAAAATGCGATCGGAGCGACGATATCGAAAAAGCTCGACTGGCTCTTGAATACGAGCGTCTTAAAAAGATCGCAAGGAAAGTCCTGGCTCGAACTCGAGCGGCAGAAGCGAAAAACCTGTACCATGAGTTGGAGCAAATATCCTCACGATCGGCAGATAGAAGACAAGCTATCCAAGAAGTTCAAACGTCGTCCAATAATACAGTGCCAAATATTTTTAGGCTCGCTGCTCGGAGGCGAACAAATTCGATGGAAATAACCTAGCCGAAATACATCAAAAACGCAGACGGTCACTTACTAACAAATGAAAAGGAAATTTGTGACCGGTGGCTTGAATACTGCAAGGAGTTGCTTAACAAACAGTTTCCACGTGATATCGTGCCGACAGCTGGTCTATTCGAGGAGGAAGTTTCGGACTTTTCAATCGAAGAAATAAGTATAGCAATTGGAAAAATGAAGCGGGGGAAAGCGGCGGGACCAGATAGCATTCCATCAGAGTTTTGGGCAAAGATGGAGGGGATTGGCAGCGTTTGGCTATCGAAACTTTTAAATAAATTAAAATGTGGACAACCTATGCCGAATCAATGGAGAAGTAGCTTCTTGGTTCCATTATACAAAGGAAAAGGCGACACTCGAGAATGCCACAACTACCGTTCAATCAAGCTTATGTCACACACAATGAAAATCGTCGAAAGAGTCTTAAACGAACGTCTTCGGCAAATAATAAAGCTCGATAATAGCCAGTGTGGATTTGTTGAAGGAAGATCGACGGTGGACGCTATCCAAAGCCTACGAATAATAATGGAAAAGCACCGAGATTCGTCTAAGGACTTACACATGGTATTTATCGACCTCGAGAAAGCATTCGATCGAGTGCCTAGGGATCTCATATGGGCCGCGCTGAGGTCTCAAAACGTACCGGAAACGTTTGTTAGAATAATACAAGACATGTACGGAAACGTGAAAACTGCGGTTAAAAACTCTGCTGGACTAACGAGAGAATTCCCAGTTAAGGTCAGAGTGCATCAAGGAAGCGTACTTAGCCCTTTCCTCTTTAACGTAGTATTCGACTATCTTTTCAAAGACTGCATGCGCGAAGCAAATGTAACGCCAATTCTCTTCGCTGACGACGCAGTTAAACTGAGCGATAACGTCGAAGATTTACAGAACGCCTTAGATTCATGGAGAAGTGCGCTAGAGAGCAACGGGTTTAAAATAAGTCGTTCAAAGACGGAGCATTTGCGCATCCGTTGCGACCTGTTCCGGATATAATGTTAGACGGAATAGTTCTTCCGAAAAGCACTATCTTCAAGTACTTTGGATCAATCGTTAACATTGAAGCGAAATGTGACGACGAAGTAAACCACAGAGTGAGTGTGGGATGGATGAAATGGGGGGAAAATTCGGGAATCTTTTGCGACCGAAAATTTCCACTTAAATTAAAGGGGGAAACTCTATACCACGATTGTTAGACCAGCTCTTATATACGGTTCACAGTGCTGGACAATGTACGAAGCGTTTAAAAACAAAATGACGGCAGCGGAAATGAAAATGTTAAGGATGTCTAGTGGAGTCACTAAACGCGATTGCATTAGATCTACGCGTATAAGAAGAAGTCTACATATAAAGAATTCGGTAACCGAACAGCTTGAGGCGAATAGAATAAGCTGGTATTGCCATGATCAAGGAAGATCTGCGGAAAATCCAATTAAAAAGGCACTATCAACTACGGTCACTCCAACTGTAAGAAAACGAGGTCGAAAAAAGAATTCCTGGATTTCTCAGATGGCAAATGCGCAACAACGCCTCGGGCTAACCACTGAAGCTATCCAGGACCGAGCATTATGTAGACGCGTTCTGCGGTCTGCGACATTAGCCAACCCCATAAGCGGAGCAGCAGCGATGCAGTAAAAATGGGAAACTCGTTACGCATAAGTTCGTATAACGAGGAAAGGGTTAATAAAAGGATAAGAAGAAGAAGACTACTTTTTACTAAAATTTGGGTTTTATTATTAATTTAAAATAATACTTCTTGTAGGACGACGTTATATTAAGACTTTCCTAGAAATATGTTCATCATCAACATTGAAACGAATAAAGATTCCTATGTCCTGTATATATTGTGGGAAGAAACAAATACTTCACAGATTCAGCTAAATTAGGTTGATATGAAGTAAGTCTTCCACTACTTATTAAATTCTGACCTTATTCATATTAAGATGACTATAGTTAGGATACTCGTATCTTCTTGATTAGTGTACAAATTAGAAGGCAGACGGAAATTATTTAATTTTTGGTCGGCTTTTTTTAAATTCGAAAACATAAATTATGAATTTGTCTTTGTCAATATAGTATACTGTCTGAAAGCCATCTGCGTAACTTAAAGTAATTTCTTAGTGCTAACATACCAAAAGTATCTTTAATCTCTTATTGTCTAGAAATTTTCAGCTTTCGTTCAGTCATCTTCATCGTTGAGTTTTTCGAGTTCCTTCGGTTCTCTTCCGTCAATATGCTTCGTTTGATAGTTATGCCTTTTCGGACACATCCTTCGTTCTTCTGATTATTGGCATATCTTCGTGGAAGCCAGTTAGATGAAATCCACATCAACTGTAGGAGAGAATGGAAAAAATAAATGTTATTACTAGATCCTCATATGTACATACTATATATATCTTGAAAATGTTTTTTACAATAGATACAATCGCAAATCTTTAGTAAAGTTAGGGCAACATCTCTACACCACTCTCAGAAGATGATATTTGTAATAAGGAAACAGTAACAAATAGATTGATGGTGATCTCTTGACTCATGCAGGAAAAATATATAAATTCCCGGTGCAAGGAACAAACAATCACAGACAAAGGGGACATGCTGTCAAAACAGATGGCACTACTTCCAATACATTGTTAAAATTCGCATATTGGTTGTTATTCAATAAAAGAAACGGGGGCTATCAGATGTGTAGCTTTTAGAAACGAACAATGTCTTATTTCTCAGAGCTAGGCATCTGGTTGTCTTCGTTTGATAATTGTTTTAATTTACCGTGACGTCTCTGCCTTGTAACAATCATCGAAAAAGACATTTTTTGCACCCTATAAACGTAGAAACGTCACGGGAATTTGTAACAATCATCAAACTAAGGTAACCAGAAGCCTCACACTAAGAAAGAAGACGTTTTTCCACTCTATCAAGGCAGATATGACGTCAGCAATTATAACAAACATCGAACGAAGAGAACCAGATCCCTACCTTTGAGCAGGGTGCAGTTATTTTTCACTCTTTATAGGTTGAGTCGACCGGATAACCTTAGCAATATTCGAACAAACAGATGCCTAACTCTGAGAAAGAAGGTTTTTCTTTACTCTATAAAGGCAGACGCATCACGGGAATTTGTAACAATCATAGAACGAAGACAACCAGATCCCTACCTTTAAGTAAGAAGCAGTTTTTTCACTCCTAAGAGGTAGAGTCGACAGAGGTTACTTTAATCAATCATCGAACTTCGACACCGAGATGCCATACGCTGAGAAAGAATAAATTGTTTTTCACACTATGGCGGCAAAAACATCATGGGAATTTGTAATAATCATTGAACGAAGACAACCAAATGGCTAACTTCGAGCTGAAGCCGTTTTCTTAACTCTATGACAGCAAATATGAAAACATCCAATGCGGGTTTCGACATACGACGGGATAAAGTCAGGGATAGACCCGAGTTTTCACTAGTCATTTTGAAATTGACAAATGACATATTTTTGCGTCATTTACAAAATTCGCAAGTGGAAATAACAAAAAACTGCTGGTCATTGAATTGACAAAGAGCGCTTGTCAATAACTGACAAAGGATTCAAACGATTAGTGAAAACAGCTATCAGCTAAGTTGTCAAACAAAATGTCACTTTGTCTTTGATTGACAGTGAAAATTCATTTTCATTCTGTTCAATTGTTTGTCAGTGAAAAGACGCGTTTTGCCACACATGGGTAAATAAATTCATTTCTTTCCAAACCGGTTATTTCAGCTCCAACTCGAATAAGATTTGTTTTCTTTTGGACATTGTTGACGGAAAAAGGAAATTTTACTTTATGAATATATACGTTTCTATTTTCACTTAATAGCAAGAAAATTTTATTAAAAAGTTTGCGATTGACATGTGGAAATAGCTTTTGTGAACTGACAAACGATTTTTGCCACTAATTAACCAAAGTGGAAATGAACTGGCAATCTTGTCGTTTCTTTGATACCATTTCGGAACCCGCGTTGAGGGCACAGACTCCACCTATTCTAAGAATTAAGATTAACCTTAAACTACTGCGGTCACCGGTCTCAGTACTTTTTGCAACCTCTACCACGGTGACCCTACCACTAGGCGGGCTACCTCTGAAAAGTTAGGGGTCTTCTGAACTTCCGGATGTCAGGCCACTTGATAGCACATTTGATTAACAGCTTGTAGCTGTTAAAGTCTTAGCATCATCTTAAGATGCTTACCAACGTTCTACCCACGTTCATTATTAGACAACGAATACGGCATCAATGGTCGAAGCATCAATAATTCACAGACCTTCTGTGACATTAGAATTTGTGTACTCGTATAACGATAGAGAAGAATTGTAACACTTGAATCTTTATTTCGTCTTTACCGAGGTGATGTGCCAGGAATTATAAGCTAAACGTAAAGTTATGCAGGTTTACTGAGAAATTGACATTGTTTCATTAAAATTGTTAGATAAATCGAAGTTGTAAATAATGGCCGAAAAATAAGGGCTGACCGCAAGGCACCATCCTATTTCCACACCTGCTCTCAACAGATATTTATACTCGGACGCATTTAGATGATGTAAAGTGAGGGCAGCCCTAGACGTGATCAAGGATTGGGGTACTAGAAATGGACTTTCAGTAACTTCTTAAAAAAAAACTTAGGTCGTGCTCTTTATAAAAAGGAAGAAGAAGAAGCACAAACTTCTTTGGATAGGAAATTTCAGACTGAAAACCTTTAAAGCGCTATTGATCATCTGACAGTCTAAGCGAGGTTTCACCAAGACAATCGCTGATACGATAGGGCCAGTTTCATATATCCTCTGTGTCGGTTGTGTGATGCAACTAGCTTTCACAAGAAAACGTCACAGTTACTCTTATCAGACTGCAATGAATGATCTATTCCTATTGCTGACGACACTTCAGACACTTCTCGCCTGGGTGTTCTTTTCCTAAAGGATAAAAAATTCTCTAGTTAATGACTTAAAATTTCACTGAAATATAAACCGGATCATCATGAAAAGTTCATGGGAAGGCTCAAGACCTCATTCGTCGTGAAGGAAATTTGAATTGCGTCATTCTTCATCTAATTGAGACGCATCTAATTTGTTTTTCTATTTGTAATTTGTAATTTGTTAAATTGGTGGTTTATTCGAATCCAAAGTCCCATTTGGTACTTTTTCCATGATGAACGCTATAGAAGTGGATAATATCAGCAGTGGCATCACTGGATTTCTATATATTTCCGGTTCAAAACGTAACGGACAAACTGAAATGGGCAAAGATACGTGTATTTTAGATTTTGATTTGTTTTTTTTTCTTTTCTTTGGTACGAATAAGTCAAAGATGGAGAATTCATATTTTTTTCTGATTTCGAACAACCTAAGTGTTCATTCGGTAGAAAGATACTCAAAATATAATTTATAATTCTATTCATACCCTAGTGTATATACTCACATATAAGGTGGGGAAAAAATTACTGATGTATTTGTAGCGATGCTCCACTGTGGTATTCTGCTGGCATTCGCAAGTTTTCGATGGTATGGGTGATAAACACTCCACTTCGAATAGTTCGGATACTTATGTAATTCGCAATCGAAGAATCTGGAACATTCTTCAACTGACAACACTTACAAATCGCAGATGCTTGAGATTTTACTTAAAAAGTTTCCATAGACGTTTATTGAAAGCAATGTGACTACGAGTATATACACTTGTACACATATAAAGTTTTCAAAGTATGTAATATACTTAATTTATATGGTCAAGGGAGGAGAAGGTGTTTACATTATATCTGATCTTGTATATAAACGCGTTGACAGATTTTAGGAAACTTCGAACTGTACCTATAGTTCATTGCACATACAAACACCCAGATACACCAACACTGTCACATGTAGTTAAAACTTTGTTTCACTTTATCACTATGCGAAATGTACTCTTAAATTATCCACTTTTTAAAATAAATACCAGTCTGACTGTGGGCAAAAAATTCAACTTTAATCCACAAAAAACGGAGGAAGTAAACGGAGCCGGATGCGAAGTCGAAACTGAACTTCACGGATGGCGGTTTCAATGAGTACTGTCCAGCATTAGAAATAAGGTTCAACAACTGAGGCAAATTCAAGCAGGGAGCATGTTCGATGCTCAATTTAGGGGAGTGCTCAGAAAATTGATGTCTGAAACAGATTGTGAAATCCAGTTGAATGATGCCAAATCTTTGCGAAATCAAACTTTAAACGATCGGTTTGGCTAGAATATTAATTTTATAATAAAAAAATTTCTTTCAATGAGACCTTAAGACATGACACTGGTAACGGTCTGTCAAGAAACAGACACACTGTTTGGGAGGCATTTGGTTGTATGATTTGGTAAAAAAAAACCGTTAAGCACTATTGTCGTCGAATTTGTAGAGATTTTCCTCAGGATTGGGTAGAACTTGCACAGGAGAAGTCAAACGAATAGTCAACAAATAAGGATCGGATTTGAGAAGAGAAACTCACGGATCAACTGTGGCGAATGTGTCGAATCTTTCGAAGGTCCCTATTAGGAGATGCCTGACAGACATGGGACATCATAAGAAACCCGACCACTTAAGACTTATGCTAAGGTTATTGGTTTTTGACACACTCAGTCAAAACATCATACTCAGGGTGTTCCGAGTTGTGTGACGAAAACCCTTAGGGGACATTTTTTGACATATGTAAGGGACGAAATCATAATGTCGGATTTAAAGCAAAGCCTAATGACCCTTAATTTGATTCCTATTTACAAGAGTGCCCACTTAAACTATAACTTTTTAAAAAGCTGCACTTTTTTCATTTGATATCGGATGAATATGAGCCTGGCAAATCTTCTTAGCAGGGCTTTCATTAAAGCATTCACTATTTGATATTTTTTAGTGCAGACCTAGGTCTGAAAAAAGCCCAATAGAGAACAGACAAGTGAATTTGCATCTGGTGACTGTGTAGGTCATTATCTCCACGAAAAGAAACAAGGTACTTTGAATTTTTAACCACTCTTGATTGACGTGTGCTTTTTGTGCTGATGTAGAGTCTTACAAAAATGTTGGGTTGACTAAGAACCCTCTAAAGCGCGTTGATAAACATTTTTGCTATAAACAATCCCATTCACATTGACTGCACTGTCCTAACAAACAAGCGGCGAACTTCCATCGACCGTGATAGCTCCCCAAACCATCACATACGGTGGCGCTTGACTTCTGATGCCCAATTTTTCCCACGATATTCGGTCAATCGCCACTATAATCACTCCTTTGCTCACGCGAACATTACTTTTTTTTAAGAATTTTGCTCTTTTAGAACTTATAAGGCTTAAGTTTGAGTTCATCTTTCAATATCCGTTGTATGGTTGTCTTTGATATCATTTTCCGGTCACTTCGTTTCCAGCCCCGTCTCTTCTAACTACTTCTGAAGTTGATGCAATTTCAACCCCGCCACCGCCATAACTATGGCAGTACGATTGAAATGTGCTTTGGTTCGAAACATGAACCATTTATTGACATGGGCAGCCTCTAGCTACAGCCAGTTAGGACTTTCCATTCAAATAAAGAGCAATCACAGCATTTGCCCTACATTATGGTGAGCCTAGGCCTTAAATTACAAGGTTCTCCTGTTCGCCTGGTCCTTGGGTAACTCCAGTTGGTCTTAGGTTCCCCTATTTTTGCGCGAGTCATATAAGGTGAGGTCTTCATTTACTATGTAATCACACCGGCGTAGATTTGAATTTTGAAGACACTGGAAGCCGGTGCATCGGTGTCCTTTCGCTCTACATGTCCTAGCCATGTCAGGTAGATACCTTGTCGCTCAATTTTCTCTGCCAAAGACCCTCAGAGGCTGAAAAATTTTAGATCGATGTTTTTTCTCGAAATGACAAAGGGAAATCTTTATCGTCCATGCTACAGTGCCATAAAGTAGGGATAGGGCATGACTACTCAATTGCATTCTTAGGCCAAAGAACAGAGATTGACAGAGTGATTTTTCATCTTCCTCCTGCTTAGGTGTTATTGGCAAAATTTGCAGCAGAGCCAAGCTAAACAGAGTCTCTGGTTTTATCATTTTGGTAGTTGCTGCTTCAATACTAGCGAACGTACCGGATACGAAAGGTTTTATGTGGCAGATATGAGAAATAGTTGGTTTATGCTCTCTTCAGCTGGCAGCGATGCCACTGGTCTTCGGTACTTGATACTGACGGTATACGGGTTGTTGAGATATCTCGGGATACGCGTTTGGCGAAGATTCTACCGGCATTCGTCCCTTCCCTAAGAGTTAGCAGCCCTATGATGACCGGCGTAGGCCAGTATAATGCTATTTTAGCCTGCATGATTAGAGGTTCACATTTGCTGTTACCAGGGACCACCACGGTAAGGTAAACACTTCAGTATGAACTTGATTGTTGTGCTGCTAGCTTAATCGAAGTTATAGGACCGGTCAACAGTTTCCTGAACGGTCAATGCACAGATCACTTAGATACGAAAAAATCCATGAAAAGAAAACACGTTGTCGCAGTTTACCAATTGCTTCGGAAGTTGATAAAATCCGGGATTTAGCGAAAAAAGACAAGACAGCTGGTAAAATTTTAATAAAACACACGAAATGGATGCAATCGATGTCAGCCTATTAACGGTATACGAGTATATAAAGATACAAAATCAAGTGAAAATAATGGCCGGAGATGCTGCATCAAAAAAATTTTAAGAAGAAAAAAGTACAAATATCGATCCAATTGCCTTATGTGATACACATCGCCAAACTACCATCTGCTTGTGAAAGTCGACTGGTAAATTTTGAACAATCCATGCAGACCTGGTGATTGCCATTGTTATGCACGCATACGTAAACAACACTGAATCGAACAATAGTTCATCGATCGTAAACGCCATATTGCCTAATTAATCAAATAGGTTGACTTATTTCACACCCGTCGGCGTTCTGATAGGTGGGACGGAGAGATGGCATAATTCCAAGAAAAGTGGATGAATTCCAAGTATGGCGGTTAATTTGTAAGGTGTGGCGACTGAATGACTGGTTCAAACGTATTTCTATTACTCGATTAAGGGATGATTCGCCTGTAAACGCACCCAATCTATTATTTCGTTCGAATAGGTCAGTCTGGTTGGAACGAAGATAAGCAAACATAACACAAGTTGGGGCAAAAGTAATGTCATAATGTAAGAGTGCCATAAATTTTGCTAATGACGTCAAATGCCGTTGTGCTTTGACATATACATATGTATGCTATAGATAGATGGAGAACTAGTTAACAATAAAATTAAGCACATTAAATTAAAAAAATACGCACCAATCGTTTGTCTTTTACCTCACGACTCAAATAGCAATTGAAGTCGAAAATATGTTTTATTTTACTACAAAATACAAAAACGCCAAATGGAACGTGGAATGTTTTGAGTCGGTCGAAACCAAGTCGGTTGGTTGGTAGTTGAAACTGACAAACGTAATCCGGATGATTATTTCTGCTTATTTGACCAATTTCCGGTTTGTTATTTTAACACAGAGTGAATTTCTGAATTTTGTCATTGTTTTCCTCGCCGTCCTGGACTCGTACAAACTGGAACCGAGAATACCACTGCTGTGGCTGAGGACGTCTGAGAGAGTAATCGTAGCTAATTTGCGCTGCAGATAGATGTTTAACAGTTCTGGGAGCACTACATAATGACATTACTTTGGTCCCACTTTGTACTTTAAAAAAAGAAGAAGGTACAGTCACATATGAGATGTGAGTCGAGATCCGTAGAGGAGAGCGGGCCCAGGATATGGTTGGCGGTAGCATGGGTCGCTAACTCGACATATATTCATGTACGACGCTGAGGTGTGAGTGAATACCTGTCGAGACGGGATCTCAGAAACATGTCGGTTCCCATTTCATCGCTTCTGCATACTGCACGGTCACCGCAACAACCATTTTTGTGATTGCGAAATAGCTTGCCGTCATGTTACTTTCACCGGAGGGCAGAGACAATTTTCTGATCATTGGGGTGCTGGCAATAGGAGTGGAATCACCAAGTTATTGCCAGGTGGGCACACCTGGTGCAGAGCCCTCGACTGGAGCAAAGTCATGGTGAGGTGAATAACTATGTATCTGCACTACATGGGAATGAAAGCATCACCTAGAAGCGATTATCGCCCTACGGAGGAGGATACTGCCGAGCACTCTTTCTTTGTTTGCGCAAGATGGAATCAGCAACCACAGTTTTTAGGGGACCGTCTGGGTCTAATAAACACGCCCGAAAGTATCACTTCCACGATGTTGAGTTCTTAGAAGGAATTAAGAACCGTGGGCACCTACTCCCAATAGGAAATTAAAAAAACGAAAAGAGAGCAACAGACGGTGGATGGGCCTGTGTCTCCTCACGCTTATTTATGGTTCATACCCAGTCCATTTGCGTTGGCTGTGGGTATCTTTGACACCTCGAGGTCACCAGCAGGATGGTAGAAGCCCACCGATAAGAGACCAAGGTACCCCATAGACTACTTGCGGTAGATGTCTTTTAAAGTGAGAGACAAGCTTGTTTGTTGTTGTCCGGGAGCCTTAATAACCCGAACGCTGACTTTTATATATGACATAGCACCCTTAAAATAATTGCACGCGCTGTGTGCAATATAATATAAAATAAGGCGATATAAAATTAGGGAGGATAAAAAGAGAAGTACCGATGTACGTTGATTTTAAATGTTTCGAGGTTATAATGACTACTGAAACTCAACTCAATCCAACAAGCATCTCCAGCAAACTGCCTAGGCTCATGTGTCCCCTTCTACCTGTGGGCACCACCTGATTCGAGTTCTTCCTGTACAACGAAATAAAGATCAATCTATCTAGCTATCTAGTACTTTTGCTGTTCGAAAGAGGGCTTTCCTACTCGAATACCTTCTTAGTCCAAAGAAGCAGCGTTTGGAAAGAGTTATTCTTCGTTTGATCTCAGCGTTGTTGTCGTTCTCCGAATTCATAGCAGAGACTAGGTAGACAAAGTCCTTATCTACTTTAAAGTATTAAGTAAGAACTGTGAAGTTCTACCCGAGACATCAACGTTGGATGTCATTTCTTGTCGACTGCCTGTATGGACTTGGTCTTGCCACTTTGCCACTTTTATCCGAATATTCGCTCAAGCGCCACTGACATCAAGGAACATTGACTTCCAAAGCTGATTGGTTTTATCAGCGCTGCATAACAAACTAGCCCTTGTCTACGTCAAAATTACACTAAGGTCGGCCCTAAAGACATCATCGCAGACTACACCATTCGTCGAATAATTGCACGCTGGCTCCAACTCTACATGCATTCAAAATCTGATCCCCCTTGCTTACAGATTAGGTCTATCCTTCACGTGCTGTAAGTAATCTTTGTACTTCTCCATAGAGCTGAAGGAACTACAGGATATTGCCCTAAACAACCTTCTGAGATCATATCATTATCTGTTCCAATCATGTGAAACGATTGGCACAAAAGCCCTGTTGCAATTCTTATTGAGTACCGACTTTTCGTCAAAATTCTTTCCAAGAACTTCGATTTTATTATATATTATAGATATATACACAAATTTGTACAGTTCGAAGATATTCGGCTTCTTGTTCACACGTCTGTTTCCCAGATAAGTTGAAACACCGAGCGGAGTATTACTCTCTTGGAGTGGCCTTAAGTCAGCCTAAACTGGAAAGATTTGTGTGTTCGTGGAGCAAACCTTTGACCATCGAGTTAGTGTTTTTTTAAAGTTACTCCCCGTCGCATTATCATCATCGTTTATCCTTAAACTACAATTTGCTGAAGAGAAAATAGCACGTTCCACACCTGCTCTAAAACTGCTGAAACGACGTCATACTACAGCGTGTCTTCTAACCAGATTCTGGTGAAGATTCAGAACAATTTTTTGGATTTTGGTGCCAAAGAGACAACGAAGGCATTTATTTATTTAACTCTTTCCTCATATCCACTCAACACTACTCTGTCACCACACGTTTTTAATTCAAAGTGCTTTCCGTTGTCTCTCGTTTTCTTCGGTCTTCTAAGTTAAACTGTCTCGCTAACTTTTCAGCTGATAAATCTGACAGATTTCACGACAGCGTTATTCCCTCTCGAAATGAGTGGTACGAGTATTTGTGGGATCGCTACGCTCTTTGGTTTTTACTTCTTAGTGGACGCTGTGACTACCATCCAGAGGCGCCAGATTAAAGTAACGTGTCAACATGTCTCTCTAAAGGACTTTTATCTAAAACCACCACCGACCGCTTGTCTAATTAATGGAAGACATCTCAGCGTTGTAAATCGAGTTATTCTTTCTGGTATGCTACTTTGCAACCAAAGTCTCAATTCGACTTTTTATGATGTCGAGTGACATCATCCCCACTCGAACAATGAATATTTTTTTCAGAATTTTTCAGATTTATTCTACTTGATTGACTTTTACGACCACTTTTCGGCATCTTCAGCTTCTGTTTGTAGTAGGGGCATTGACAGAGCGATATTGTGGAGACGGTGTTGTCGTTAAATTGTTTGCTATGGCCTCACTTTGTAAGGAAGTTTTCAAAACTCCATAAGGAGATGCATTTGTTAATATCTCAATGTCTGCCGGACTGACAAGCGACTGACGGCGACTAAAGTCGCTAAAGATTGAATTATGTCATCACTTGCGTTTGGACAGAAAATTACCATTTCAATGAATATGACGATTTTATAGTTAATGCGGAGACATGCGGACAATTTGTGTGAAGTTATCGCATGGAGCGTCAAGCCTTCAGGCTGAAACTTGGAAGTCTGTGATCCCATGCATTGTCGGGACAGTGTAATCGCAAGTGTTTGCATTGATCACATTTTCACCTTCTTTGCAATAGAAATTCAATTTTTGATAATTTCTATGCCTCTGCGCCATAGAGCAGGACTGGGATTATAAAGGGCTTAAATAGGGTAACTTTGGTTGTTAGAGAGAAGGCTTTGCTAGTAATTGCCTTCTAAGCCCAACGAAGCAGCGATTGTCGAGAGTTATTGCTTGTTTGATCTTAGCGGTGGTATCGTTGTCTGAGTTCATAACGGAGCCTGGACAAAGTCCCTAACTACTTCAAAGTTATATCTGCCGAAGGTGTCGTTCTGTCTAAGACGTCGGTGTTGAGTGTATCTTTAATACTCGCGAAAGCGCCACTGACATCACGCTGCTTTCTTTCGATTACATCAATATCTTCGGCGTATGTGAGTTATAGGATAGACTTTTGAAAGATTGTGCCTGTTATGTTTGCGAGTGAGTTTTACGCTATTCTTTCAAGTATGATGTTGAAGAGCTCGCATGACAGAGCATCGCATTTTCTAAATCCTTTTTTGACATCAGAGGCCTCGGTGAGCTCTTTACTGACCTTGATGGAGCAGGGTGCATTCTCCTTCATCATCCTGCACACATGGACGAATTTGACAGGGATGCCAAAACGAGATATTGCTCTGTATAGCTCGTCTCTATAGATGTTTTCATACGCGGTCTTGAAATCGATGAAAAGGTGGTGTGTATCGATCTGAAGCTCATGGGTCTTCTCCATGCTCTGCCGTAGTGTGAGTATTTGGTAGATAGTGCAATTTCCTGGCCTGAAATCACACGGATATGGACCTATCAGCTAGTTAATGAAGGGCTTCAGGCATTCACACAATACGGCAGATAAGATCTTGTATGCGATGTTAGGCATACTGATGGCTCTGAAGTTGGCGCAGTTCAGAGGGTCTGTTTACTTGAAGATCGGATACACAACGCTGAGGTTAAATTCATCGGACATATTTTCGTCCGAACATCTTTTAGAGATGAGTTGGTGCATGCTCCTTACCACACTTCTCATGCTCCTTCTTTTTCCTCCTGAGAAGCCGGTGTTCGTATCTTTTCTTTTACTTATAAAGCAGCACTAGACTATCCTTGCAACGCCGCATTGCGTGCGTCTTGTTTAGCTGCATACGCTTGCCGGCAATCGTCATCAAACCAGGAGTTTCGTTGTGGTGGTAAAGTGAAACCCAGCACATCAGTAGCTTTGATGGCTTTTTGGCAGTGTTACCATTGATCTTCGATGCTTGATGCTGGCCGCGGTGGATTTCTTAGAAGATTAAGAGAGACTCAATCTGAAAAGGATTTGGGGATCTCTTGCGATTCCTCACAATATTAGTTTGTATTGGCATTGTTTGGGATATCCACAACCGTACCTTGGCAATGGACCGTCAATGTACAACAATGTGGTCAATCTTTTTGACCTTTGATTGATTAGAAGTTCTCCAAGTCCCCTGGTAAATATTGAGATGGGGGAACCGCAGGCTAGCTACGACAATGTTTCGTCCTGCCGCAAATTCGATTAGCCTGAATCAGTTATGTGAGTTGGTGTCGTGTAGGCTATATCTTCCCACAGTACTACCAAAGATGCCCTCTCCTCTTAGCCTTGAATATAAATCGCTCAGGGCAATTTTAATGTCATAGCAAAGGCATTGCTCGTAGGTCTTGTTCAAGAGCTCATAGAAGGCATCTTGTGTAGTCATCGTTCTCCGCTGTGGGGGCGTGCGCGCATATCAAGCTAATTTTGGCAAATTTAGCCTTGATGCGGATTGCTACGAGACGCTCGCTCACATGCCGGTAACTTGAGACTACTTGCCTCCAACATCAAATCCGCATCCAAATAGGCGTTGCTTTTGCCATCTATAACAATCCCAGTAAAAGATGTCGCAGTTTTCCATCGCCTTTATGTCTCATCACATTTCTTGGATGGCGATAATATCTGCCAGGGCCTCCGCTAGTTGCTCGGCTACACGTGGCCTGTTAAGTGACCTAACATTCCAAGTGCATATCCGAAGTTCGCTTTCCTTAAATCGTTTCCATGGGTTGTCAACTCTTGATCCATCCGTATTCAAGGCTTATTTATGTTTCGAAACTTGTATATTTTTTCATTGGCGACGGCACAACTCCTAGCTTAGAGGACCAGTTTCATTTTTGATACGCCTAGAACGAGAGGTCTTTAAAACCGAAGCCAGTAACCCGTTCTGGGATGTGAGTGCTGCTCTAACTCTATCCAAGACCCTGACTTTGTCTCGGAAATCCTTAACTGCCTGAGCTTCAAATATGTCTGAGTTACAGAGTCAATGATATTACCTATAGTTTGTAGGTATTAATTAAGTCTTTGAGGGAAATAAGGCATCAGAGAGGTGGATCGGAACTATAGTAAAGTATCTTCGTGTACAATACAAAGGTTGTCATGCACTTCCTACATCCTTCTTTCCCCAAAGTGTGCAATTGTTGAATTTCCGGTGAATACAGCGATCTGGTCACCATAACCTTGTTCTTCAAGCCAATCTGATCTGACAGGCTGGCACTCTTTCTTTCACATCCAAGAAAAAGCTTCAATTTACTTACGGCAGATAAAGAAAAGTAAGGGAGCAAAGAAGTAGAGGTTGCTTTTGAAGGTTTTGGAAGTTACAATAACCAGAAAATAGATAGCTTGGCAGTTTAAAGAGGTTTTGGGGCACCTGGCCATATGTGAGCATTGGAATGCAATTTTGGGTGGATTTGTGCCTTATAAAGGGTAGGCCATCTGTTGGAATTTTTAGAAAAAGACTACAAAAACAGCACTGTTCAATATTTTTCAACGATTGTTGCGTTTCCTCATTCAAATGACTACCTCGACTAGCATGGCAGTAGGCTATCTTGTCAACCAAATTTTGCAATAAATTTTCATTGGTTCCAGTGCTTGAATCGTCTCTGGGTTGTTCGCAAGGCATGGATCTTTAATGGCACCTCACAAACAACAAACACAGCCAAATAGCATTAAATCGCAGCTCTGTAGCAGCCAGGCAACATCTCCAAAACGACTGATTTCATGACAATTAAACTTTTTGTTCCATTAATCGTATATAGGGCACCAACTGATATTCTTTGTATTGCTGTATTTGCTGAAGCTTACGAAATAAAAGGTTACAAATAAAAGGTACGTTACAAATAGAGCTAAATTGTTTGGAAACGATTACAACAGCAATTGTATCTATATAAACCATAGTTTATCTTTTCGCACCAGGGAACTTCGGAAAGCTGCGCAGGAAATAAAAAAAATTAAACACTACAAGTACTTATGGGTCAATAATTCAGAACTGTTAATGAGGAAATCAGAAGGTGATAAGGTTATTAAAATTAATTACATAGATGACTTAAGTAATCTTTAACCAAATGCATTTTGCTAACTTAAATAATCTTGATCCTGAAATTTTTAATTTTTTCGTCTTGTTGCTTTGATACTGTTAAGAAAAAGTGCAACATAGTAGATTATAAATTAGAATAAGTTTATTTGACATAATTCATAAGATGAAGTATTACAATGTTTACTAAATTGATGAATGTATTCAGTGATAGTTTTTCATTGTCAACACCTTCCCTGAAGAACTATTCAATATATTTAAGAAATTCATTTCTATTATAAGAAAGTAAACAATTAAATCCGAATTGAACAATTTAAATATTATCTGAAGGTTATTTAACTATTATTCATATGAACCAAAATACTAAAAGTTAAAAAAAAAAAATTATCTTATGTACATAATGTATGTAAATATGTGGAATTCATTAGAAGAAAAAAAACGTTACGTATTATTTTAATCCAAAACCTTCTACAAAAAAAGTTTGTTTGGCAGCAGGTACGCCTTTTGTGAGGATATTTGCCAACATCTGGTCAGTTGAAAGGTACTGCAGCTTGATTTCTGAACTGTCTAACTTTTCACAAATAAATGTTGCCTTGATGTCGACATGCTTTGTTCTTGGCGAATAAGAGTTATTTGTAGCGATGTGAATAGCACTTTTATTGTCGCAGTGAAGTATCATTGTTTTTAGTGCACCCGGATACAGCTCACCTTCCAAGCGTTTAAGCCAAATAGACTCTTGGATAGCAGCAATGACAGACATTATCTCAGCTTCAGTTGAAGAAAGTGCGACAGTTCTTTGACGTTTTGTAGCCCACGCTATAGCACCCGATTGAAACGTAGACACATAGCCAGATATAGAACGTCTGGCATCCATAACGCCAGCCCAGTCTGCATCACAGAATCCAGCCATAACAAATTCTTCCTTCTGATAGACAATGCCCTTGTTAATCGTGCCCTTTAGGTACCTCATCACACGTTTGACAGCTGTCCAGTGCACCACACCTGGATTCCTACCAAATCAACTAAGCAGATTCACGGCGTAGGAGATGTCGGGGCGCGTGATTTCAGCAGCAAAGAGTAAACAGCCTATTGCCTAGATATAAGACACATCCTTCATTTGTTGTTTTTCATTTTCGTTTTTGGGACACATATCTGAAGAGAGCTTTTGATTCAGGTCTATCGGTGTGGAGAATAGGATTGCACTCATCCATGTTAAATCGTCTCAAAATATCTGAAATGTACTGAGATTGATCAATTTTTAAAAACGTATCCGTATACGTAAAACTGATGTAGCTTCGCCCATATCTTTCATTTTGAAATTTTTGGACAACTCATCCTTCAAATGATTCACCAGATCAAGTGAGTTCGAAAATATCAGAACGTCATCGACATAAATGGCAATGAATAACATCAGGTTTCCAGAATATTGAAAATATATGCGCTGATCGACATCGCTGCGCTTTAAACCCAATTTGATCAGAATATTATTAAGTTTTTCATTCCACACTCGACTGGATTGTTTGTGTCCATAAAGGGATTTACGTAGCTTACATACACAAACAGAACCATCTTCAAAACAGCTTGGCTGAGTCATATAAATATCTTCTTTTAACTTACTGTTCAAAAAAACCGTTACAGCATCCATCTGATGTATAAGCTGATCATGTCTGGCCGCTAGTGCCAACAAGTAACGGATTCAGTATCAAATTTTATTTTGAAAACCCATTTGGAACAAATAGCCTCCTTACTAGCCGGCAACTCAATTAAGGTCCAGGTTTTATTAGAAAGCAATGAGTCAAACTCTTCTTGCATCGCGTTCCTCCACAAATCGGCATCACAACTCAAAAGAGCTTCTTTTGGACTTCCAGGATCACTCTGAATTTGATCTGCTGCTATGAGATTGTAGTTCGGTCTTGGCAGCGCTATAATTCGCTCGGAACGCCGCATCATTTTCTCATCTTCTAAGGTAGTGACATCCTCATCCGGAACAAACGTTTTGTCATCAGCATCATCACAGTCTGAATAATTACTCATACTGATTTCATGATTGGATGCAGCTTCGTGTGGATTAGCTTTCAAACTAGTCTTTGGCAATTCCAGTAACACTTCTCCCCCCTGAATTGACAAAAGTATTCTCTTCATCGTTCGAGATGTCAGCTAAGGGTGAAATAAAAGGTTTAATATTGTTGTTATCGTTGGTAGTTACCTTGCTTTCAGACTCCATGAATATAACATCACGACTCGTTACTATTTTCTCCGTCAGGGGATTAAACAATCGATAATCTGTCGAATTTGTACTGTATCCAAGTAGGATACACTCCACGGATTTGGCTTCCAATTTTGCTATTGTCCAATATAGTGCGATTGATACGTACCGCGACGCCGTTTTGTTCGGGTGTATAAGCAACAGTTTTTTGGTGTAAAATACCATTCTTAGCTAGAAAACTTTGAAAAACAGTTCCAATGTACTCAGTGCCATTGTCGGTATGGAGTACTTTGATCTTCTTTGAGCACTGATTTTCAACAAGGTTTTTGAACCTCACAAACTCGGCAAACACATCCGATTTTTGCTTAAGGAGCACCACAAATACTTTGCGACTAAAGTCGTCGACGAATGTGACAAAAAATCTTGCACCAGAAAATGATTTATACTTCAGCGGACCAATGACATCGGAGTGGACTAGGTCAAGAACACTTTTGCACAAGTTCCAGTGTCTTTAAAAGGTGCACGTGTTTGTTTACCTTTAATGCACACGGTACAGTTTATATCATTCCCCACAGAGAATTTGACACCCGATGATGAATTCATTACCTTGGTTAGGTTATTAGCACAAATATGACCTAACCTGCGATGCCATGAATTATATGTATTCGCCACTGACAATGCTTGTTCGTACTGCACCGACACATCATGGGTTCACAATTTAGACGATACAAATCATTTATAGCACTTGATGTTGCAATTAATTTGCTTTCATTATCATAGATATTACAAACATCATGCTCAAAAACCACTTTGTTGCCATTTTTTGTCATCTGACGAACTAAAAGGAGATTAGCACATAGTTCAGGCAAGTGCTCAACATTATCTTTCAAGGCTAATTTCACGTCACCAGAACACTTCACAGACATTTTGTGATTATTCGCTACGATTACTTCTTTGTTTGCGACCGGCTGTTTTTTATTCTATAATAAATCGACGGTGGACGCTATCCAAAGCCTACGAATAATAATGGAAATGCACCGAGATTCGTCTAAGGATTTACACATGGTATTTATCGACCTCGAGAAAGCATTCGATCGAGTGCCTAGGGATCTCATATGGGCCGCGCTGAGGTCTCAAAACGTACCGGAAACGTATGTTAGAATAATACAAGACATGTACGGAAACGTGAAAACTGCGGTTAAAAGTTCTGCTGGACTAACGAGAGAATTTCCAGTTAACGTAGTTTTCGAAAATCTTTTAAAAGACTGCATGCGCGAAGCAAATGTAACGCCAATTCTCTTCGCTGACGACGCAGTCAAACTTAACGATAACGTAGAAGATTTATAGAACGCCTTAGATTCATGGAGAAGTGCGCTAGAGAGAAACGGGTTTAAAATAAGTCGTTCAAAGACGGAGCATTTGACGTGCCCATTTGCGCATCCGTTGCGACCTGTTCCGGATATAATGTTAGACGGAATAGTTCTTCTGAAAAGCACTATCTTTAAGTACTTAGGATCAATCGTTAACATGGAAGCGAAATGTGACGACGACGTAAACCACAGAGTGAGTGTGGAATGGATGAAATGGCGGGAAAATTCGGGAATCTTTTGCGACCGAAAATTTCCACTTAAATTAAAGGGGGAAACTCTATACCACGATTGTTAGACCAGCTCTTATATACGGTTCACAGTGCTGGACAATGTACGAAGCGTTTAAAAGCAAAATGACGGCAGCGGAAATTAAAATGTTAAGGATGTCTAGTGGAGTCACTAAACGCGATTGCATTAGATCTACGCGTATAAGAAGAAGTCTACATATAAAGAATTCGGTAACCGAACAGCTTGAGGCGAATAGAATAAGCTGGTATTGCCACGATCAAGGAAGATCTGCGGAAAATCCAATTAAAAAGGCACTATCAACTACGGTCACTCCAACTGTAAGAAAACGAGGTCGAAAAAAGAATTCCTGGATTTCTCAGATGGCAAATGCGCAACAACGCCTCGGGCTAACCACTGAAGCTATCCAGGACCGAGCATTATGTAGACGCGTTCTGCGGTCTGCGACATTAGCCAACCCCATAAGCGGAGCAGCAGCGATGCAGTAAAAATGGGAAACTCGTTACGCATAAGTTCGTATAACGAGGAAAGGGTTAATAAAAGGATAAGAAGAAGAATAAATTTTTCTCATTTGTCATATGTCAGATAGTAGCTCCTGAATTGACAAACCAGTCTGAGGATCTTTTGTTGTTGACAAGAGAGAAGCAAATAATAGTTTATCTCTCCTATTCTTGTTGTTGCTGATGTTTGATTTTTTGTTTTTATTTGGACAAGCTTTGCTAAAATGACCAACCTACTTACACGTGTGGCAACGATATTTGGTTTGAAATGCTTTCTTTTTTGTATAAAGTTAATTCTCCACAACGTCCATGGTAAGCTCCTTTTTGAATTTTCCACTGCTAGAACTAGTGCCCGAAAGTCATCAGGCAGCCCTGCCAGCATCAGAGATGCTGTTAATTCGTCATCTATATTTAAAATGAGATCGATGATGAAGCCATTTCTAACCAATCAGTATAATAATCCACAAAAAAAAAATGGAATTTCTTGCGATTAGTTAGAAAAAATTTCTTTGTTTTGATAAAAGACGTTTAAACTTTCTAATAATACATTTATTTTACTAAATTATTAATTGAAACTAATTTAATTCGCGACTTTAAAGGCCCATAACCTGTTAAGAAAAAAGTGCAACATAGTAGGTTATATTTGACATAATTCATAAGATGAAGTATTACAATGTTTACTTAATTGATGAATGTATTCAGTGATAGTTTTTCATTCTCAACAGATAAAGATATTTTGCAAAGTATTTTTCAAAATAACCATGAATTCTCAGATAGCTTTTTTATAGTTCACCAAAATATTCATAGTCTTCGCGCTAATTTTGATTTATTGGTACTGCATATTGAGTCGTGTTCAAATAAGCCTGACTTTATTTTGGTTCCGATATTTGGATTTTCGTTATTGAAAAAGACAACTATAAAATCCCGGATTATGCCTTTTCTGCTACATGCAACAATTCGTATTCGTCTGGTGGTGTCGGTGATTTATCAAAAATATATACAACTAACGACCCGCCCCGGCTTCGCACGGGTGGCAAAAATGTTTCCGTGGAAATTTCTCAGCTTAGAAAGAAGCCTATAGCTTTCTGAAGAGTATTTTATATTTTCATACCAGAATTGATTTATTTTTTCCAAGGGAATTTCCCGTAGTAAAAGCAGTTTTTTGAGCTATAAAAGAAGGTTATTTTACTGAAAGAATGTTTAGTTGTGTAAAGGTTAGTGGATTATAGAACTTCCCTGTAAACAACATTTGATGTTGTTTTATTTTTTAGTAGCAAAATAAATTGAGCTTCAGGTGCTCCGATTCGCGATAATCAACATATAGTGGGCCATGATTGAAGTATTCTTTTCGCAGATCAATCCCTACTAATTGTTATTTTCTAAATTGTTAAAGCAAAATATATTTTCACAGGAAATTGAAGTCTTTTAAACGGAGTCGGTAAGTCTGTAAGAATCATCGGTATCCTAGGTATATGAGCCCACTGACCGGCTGCAGGGCCGGTGATAATTGTCGCTACAGCTAAGTTGTCCTTCGATTCCTTTATAAGTAGCCTTATCCCATTGCACATGTTAGGATGGCTTAAATTTCTTAAAAGCATGATTGGTGTTGCGGGTTTTAATTTTAATTCGTGTGGTGGCAGTCCAGAGGGGTTAAGTGCATTTAAGAATTCCTGTGGGCAATGTACTGCGTCCTCGATATCCGTTACGGTATCGATCGATTTAAAATTTTGACCTGACCGCGGACTTTTTGGATAATCAAATTGTTTATTTCGTTACCATTTGCATTCGTAGGTGACACTATTGCTCTAGAACACAGCCAATTGAAATCTTTTTTTTGTAAATTTTCAATGATATATGGCATCTATTAAATTGTCTAAACTATGGACAATTTGGCCTAGGGACTCATCCAAAAGGACGTCATAATTACTGTTTGAATTTGAAGATGGAAAAATCTCTTCTCCAAGTTTAAGCAGATGTTGCGGGAAATTATTCTGCGTATTTCCGCAAAGGTGAGCTCTCATATTCAATCGTAAATTCAAATTTTGAATCGATGTCCATAGGACAGATGATTTCAAGCAAGATTTTATAATGTCTGCACGCGTTCCTCTGTTAATGACGAGTAGTGTTTGTCGGAAATACAAAAGTAATCCCACATATAACGGAAGTAGAGTTTCTGAGATCCTTTAAGGTTCTATCCACAGCCTCTACATGTGCTTTATGGCTCATGGTACATTCATCCCATATAATCAATGATGCGTCTTGTAATAATTTCCCAAGAGGTCCATTTTTGCGAAAAGAACATGTTGATTGTTGCTCAAGAGATACGGATAGTGGGAGTTTAAAAGTATATTCACTCTTAGTTTTGTTGGGCATTGCGAAAACGAAGCTTCTCTCAAAGTATTTTCCCAATGGTCATCGTTTTCTAGCAAACCACTATCACGGCAAGCTGCTTGATATGTCTCTTTGACCACCGCGCTTACAGTTTTTAAGTACTCGAATGAAGTTGGACCGCGTACGTGATGTAACAACATTCTAAGGTAAAAACCTTCTGATTGAGATGGATGTATACCGTAGACTCTTCCTAAAGCGGCATCTTTCTTTATGCCGGGGTGACCAACTACGTCTTCACCACACCTTCTTCTTGAAAATTTATTATTGGCTCATGTGTAATATTGTGGAACTTCGTGGTATAGAAGGGTCTTTGCGAATTCATCTTCGCTACAAAGGTCAAAAGCAATGTTGTGTTACGTGGGTTTTGGGCAACTTGTTGAGCCGTTCCTGTAGTAAAATACACCCTTTGGCCGTTTTCTAAGTGAACGGCCAATTGCACGATTGTAAGGTGTCTGTCGTGGATTGGAAACTCTAAAATTCGCCAGACAGCTTCGGATGTGCTTATGTAACGATCATTTAAATAGTTATCCACTTCATTATTCGGATTTCTGACGCTGAATGTAGCTTGGTCTGATCCTTTATTGATATATTTACAAATGTACTTGACAGCTTGAACAGAGTGGCAGTACTTCACATTTATGTGAGCGTTAAACATTTTACATAACAGCGGGGAATAAGGGACAATCCACCTATTATCTATAGGAACCCTACTTCCCCTGACATTCAATGTTGTGCTCAGACCTCCAATTTCGGCGTCACGACGACGATAAACTGGATACCCATACTCTCCGGTCTGGGTATCGTTGACGAAACGTCGAGGGTACTTTTTTGTGCAGACACCATTCTTCATACATAGTTCTGCTGAGTTGTGCTCTCCGCATGGTCCATGCACCATAGTTTTGGTTACGATATCGTACAATATCGGATCGTTTTGTTGATCAGGTAGTTCAGCAACTATAATACTATCAATTTCGTCTGGCTGGATTTTTCTTTCTAACCAGAATAGCAAATGACAATGTGGTAAGCCGCGCTTCTGCTATTCCACACTTACCATGTAACACTTCACTTTGCCGAATATTTGATTTTTAGTAAATAGTTTTATAAATTTCCTTATCTTTAAATGAAATACCGTTGAAAGTATGTCATGACGGTCCTTTGACCGCTGACCTGGTAATAGTTCCGCTATAATTTCAGTCAATTCCGGGTTACATGTGAGTGACGAATAAGTCGGTCCTTTTTTCGTGCTTGTAACGCGGAGAACCTGTGAATGAAGATGGTAAGATTACATGTTGACCGATGTTTGATGGATCAACATTTGCATCTTGATTTAAAGCATCTCTGAGATGAATGCACTCATCAGATATGTAATTCAATCTTTCTGATATCATTTTGGCCATCATATCCATACAATATTGACTAAGTAAATCTCTGTAATAATGTAACGGATTAAAAGAGTTAGCTCTAACCATCTATCTAAAAGCATAAAATTGCATACACAAAACAGTTTTATTACGCGCTGTACCTTGCTAAGGAATTGTCAAATAATAACCGTCTTCTCTTGTTACAAACATTAGAGGATACTGTAATGGGTCGTAGGAGCGGTGCAACTCAGAGACCCTCCTTAGCTGGCCGTCTCTACAGTGCAGCACTATATCCCTGAGACCTTTCTCTTCATCAACCAAAAGAACGGCAACCTCGCTTATAGTAGAAGCACTAAACCTGCCTCGGTGTGCCGTCTGTGGTGTACGTTCAGAGTGAATAATCAACTTTAAATTATCAGAAGTGTTATTGTTTAAAACTTCGTATATATACGTTGTGACTATTCAAAGCGGTTTGTAATTGGCTAATTAAATCAACTTTTGGCGCTATGTTTGACGGCAATGATAACTGATAATACAGTGCCAAATATTTTTAAGCTCGCTGCACAGAGGCGAAAAATTCGATGGAAATAACCTCGCCGAAATACATAAAAAATGCAGACGGTCGCTTATTAACAAATGAAAAGGAAATTTGTGGCCGGTGGCTTGAATACTGCAAGGAGTTGCTTAACAAACAGTTTCCACGTGATATCATGCCGACATCGAAGAATTAAGTATAGCAACCGGAAAAATGAAGCGGGGGAAAGCGGCGGACCAGACAGCATTCCATCAGAGTTTTTGTCGAAGATGGAGGGAATCGGCACCGAATGGCTATCGAGACTTTTAAATAAATTAAAATGTGGACAACCTATGTCGTATCAATTGAGAAGTAGCTTCTTGGTTCCATTATACAAATGAAAAGGCGACACTCGAGAATGCAACAACTACCGTTCAATCAAACTTATGTCACACACAATGAAAATCGTCGAAAGAGTCTTAAACGAACGTCTTTGGCAAATAATAAAGCTCGATAATAGCCAGTGTGGATTTGTTGAAGGAAGATCGACGGTGGGCGCTATCCAAAGCCTTCGAATAATAATGGAAAAGCACCGAGATTCGTCTAAGGATTTACACATGGTATTTATCGACCTCGAGAAAGCATTCGATCGAGTGCCTAGGGATCTCATATGGGCCGTGCTGAGGTCTCAAAACGTACCGGAAACGTATGTTAAAATAATACAAGACATGTACGGAAACGTGAAAACTGCGGTTAAAAGCTCTGCTGGACTAACGAGAGAATTCCCAGTTAATGTCGGAGTGCATCAAGGAAGCGTACTTTCCTCTTTAACGTAGTATTCGACTATCTTTTAAAAGACTGCATGCGCGAAGCAAATGTAACGCCAATTCTCTTCGCTGACGACGCAGTCAAACTTAACGATAACGTAGAAGATTTACAGAACGCCTTAGATTCATGGAGAAGTGCGCTAGAGAGAAACGGGTTTAAACTAAGTCGTTCAGAGACGGAGCATTTGACGTGCCCATTTGCGCATCCGTTGCGACCTGTTCCGGATATAATGTTAGACGGAATAGTTCTTCCGAAAAGCACTATCTTTAAGTACTTAGGATCAATCGTTAACATGGAAGCGAAATGTGACGACGACGTAAACCACAGAGTGAGTGTGGGATGGATGAAATGGCGGGAAAATTCGGGAATCTTTTGCGACCGAAAATTTCCACTTAAATTAAAGGGGAAACTCTACACCACGGTTGTTAGACCAGCTCTTATATACGGTTCACAGTGCTGGACAATGTACGAAGCGTTTAAAAACAAAAGGACGGCAGCGGAAATGAAAATGTTAAGGATGTCTAGTGGAGTCACTAAACGCAATTGCATTAGATCTACGCGTATAAGAGGAAGTCTACATATAAAGAATTCGGTAACCGAACAGCTTGAGGCGAATAGAATAAGCTGGTATTGCCACGTTCAAGGAAGATCTGCGGAAAATCCAATTAAAAAGGCACTATCAACTACGGTCACTCCAACTGTAAGAAAACGAGGTCGGAAAAAGAATTCCTGGATTTCTCAGATGGGAAATGTGCAACAACGCCTGGGGCTTACCACTGAAGCGATCCAGGACCGAGCATTATGTAGACGCGTTCTGCGGTCTGCGGCATTAGCCAACCCCATAAGCGGAGCAGCAGCGATGCAGTAAAAATGGGAAACTCGTTACGCATAAGTTCGTATAACGAGGAAAGGGTTAATAAAAGGATAAGAAGATAACTGATCTGCATCTGAATTGAAATATATCTGAGTATTGTTGATTTTGATCTGACGATGGTAAAAGGCTACCTATGAGGTGATATACTTGTCCTTCTATCTTAAATGTGGGCATAAAATTTCCTTCCCTAATTTCTTCCGCGCCAAACGAAGTCATTTGAAAGAGGCTATTGCACCTAGGTATGTTGGTTAAAAAATGTCCAGATAGTGAATTATTATTTTTCAAAAGATTTTTTATAGGTTGTGTGGGCTCCTGAATATTAGGGACACTAACTTTTCCAGAAGCACAACACATACCATTAGGTTCATCGATCCATTTCTTGGATCTTGCAGCACATCTTATTCATGGCTCCGATTTGGATGATGGACTGTTGAGCATAATCAATCTGTGGATCATAATTGAAAGCGAATCTGTTACTGTGAGCTAAAACACGTTCGCGAATTCTATTTGTTGACGCCTGCTGTCTTCCTCTCTGTGCTATAAGTCTACTGGAATGCTCAGTACTTGATTCCCTCGCACGTGGTTGCGAAACTATAGCCCTCATTTATTGTTGATCTTAATGAATTACACGTGAATGAAAAATCCAAACACTTAATTTTCCTGGGTGATATTAATATTGACCTCCTCGCTAAGACTTATTTTGTGAATAGTTACATAATGTTACTGGCTGCTAATGGTTTGGATTGTTGTATTGATAAGGCAACTCGCATATGCGATACCTCTAGTACATGCATTGACGATATCTTTTCTAGAAATAGTAGATCTCGTAGTTTTGGTCTTGTGAACTCTTAAGCTGATTTCGGTATCACTGATCATTGCATGGTAAGTCTTCACTATTTAGACATTATTAATGAAAGCAATAAATCAATTACTAGCACAGCTTTTAAAAAAATTGATTTTCATAGGCTTAAGTTCCTTCTTCGCTTGAATTTTGGCCTGATGTCTATAACGAAAATTGTCCTTCTATAGCTTTTGATAACTTTATACACAAATTAGGGATTCTACTTGACTGTTGTACTCTCAATATACAATAAATACTACTCATCGCAAATCTAGACGATTAAAAGAGTGGATGTTTGGACCTTTACTAAGAAAAATAAACAAAAAAAACATATATTGGGACTTAGATGTAAAAAATACCCTTTCAATAGTGCATTCCAAACTTCTTTCAAAAGGTTATGTAAAGAGATGTCTGTTGAGGTAAAGACATCTAAGGAAAATTATTATTTGTCTGAACTCAAAAACAAAACAAAGGAAATATAAAAGGGGAATGAAGCTCAACGATCTTCCAGTAAACCTCTATATCGTTTTGCTTCTTTTTTCTTTTCACAAAATTAATAAGCGCGCGAGATCCCTAATTACTGGGGACAATCTTTTGTCCTCGGTTAAAAAGCCTAAGCGGCCGCTTGAAGTGACTAAAAAGGAATTAAACTCCAATTACTGGGGTCCCTTGTAGTGTCATCCAGACAGTGACAATGAAAGTGAAGAAATGAATGACGATGTGCTGATAAAACAATGCCCTATTAAACTTTTGCAAAAGTCATATGAATTTGTGCACAATCTAATGAAAATTATGAATATTTCTGATTATTCCATAAAGAAAATCTCCATTGGTGTAAAAATTCAGTGTGACAGTATGGATTCGTATAATTCTGTACATGAGAAACTAAAATCTGAAAATTGTCAATACTTCACCCATTAAATTAAGTGATCTAAAGAAAAGGGTTCGTTGTATTTTTCACACTCAAATTAAATGGAGATTTTATCGCCAACAAAAGAATAGAGTAACGCAGTGTCGAAACTGTCAAATGTTTGGGCACGGCGAAAAAAATTGCAAAGTGAAAACATATTGCTCCATCTGTGCTTGTCATCATAAGACAACTTTTTAAATAATAAGAAAATTAACATTACTCTAGTCATGGTTGAAGTCTAAAAATCGCATTTCATCATCGGACTATAAATGTTATAGAGTAAGTTTGATTAGGAGATCAAATCAATTCATCAATTAGGGAGCAAATTCATGGGGTAATGTACTGTCTAGTCTTGGTGTTGTGCTGCCAATGTCTATAATGTTCCCGCCTAGTCCCACTTATGTTCCATCTAGTTCTCGTGGAAGTCCCTCAGTTATTGAATTATTTGTAACAAATGTCCCTGGTCTTATGTCACAACCAATTTCGATAAATGAGCTTAGTTCTGACCATAATCCGGTCCTTTCTCATATTTGTTGGTCGAGTTTAGTAAAAGTGCAATATTTTCTAGATTTGAAAAACGCAAACTGGACTAATTATTGAACAAAAGTAAAAAGAAAGTTCCGAACTATTCCAATGAATCTTTAGGACATTGAAAGCAAACAGGATGTTGACTCAATTGTTCAGAAATTTTCCAAGGACATTATTAGTTCGGCTGCAAACAATATTCCAAAAGTTGCGATAAAAACTCACAGGGCTAAGGTTCCATATCGCATCTTGGAATTTATTAGAATATATAACATGCACAGACTAAATTGGCAAAGATATCATCAACCTTTCACGCAAACTCTAATAAAATATTTCAATAAAGTAATCAATAAGAGTATCCAAGCCCACCGAAATAACGAGTGGAATATTGTTAAATTTATAAAAAATAAATCCAAGCATATGCCTTGTCTCAAAAGTGGCCCCAATAATTATTAAACAGACACCGAAAAAGCGAAAGTATTAACTTCTAAGTTTTCTCAAAATCACACCGTATCTCAGCATTTAGGGGATGGAAATAAAAACAGTATTTTAGAAGATGCTTTACCGTTAAGTATGGTAAGCAGTGAAACTCCACCAAACGATCTTATATCCGAAGCTGATATAAAATTTCTCGTAAGAAATCTTCTTACAACGAAATCGTGTGGAGTGGACCAAATATTTACCTTAAAAATTTGCCTAATTATGGAATAAAATGTCTCACTTTTATAGTCAATTCTTGCCTTAAAATGCAGTACTTTCCAGATGCATGGAAACATGCGAAAGTTATTCCAATACCAAAAGCAGGCAAACCTTTAGACAGAACAGAAAGCTGTAGGCCAGTAAGTTTACTAAGCGCTGTAAGTAAAATCTATGGAAAAAATTTTAAAGAAGAAAATTATTAAAATAATTGATGATCAACGCATATATCCTGACGAACAGTTTGGATTCAGACGAAACCACGGAACTTCGCATCAAGTTATCAGGATATCCAATGTCATTAAAAGGAACCGTGAAATAGGTAGATCCACAGGTATGATCATACTAGATATTGAGAAAGCATTTGATTCTGTGTGGCACAAAGGTCTTATATACAAAATGATAAACTTCAACTTTCCTCCTTTCCTGTCTAAAATCGTTCAAAGTTTCATGTCGAATATGTGTTTTAAGGTGCATGTTAATTGTGGTGTGTCCGACCTGGTAAACTTTTCCGCTGGTGTACCCCAAGGCTCTGTTCTTGGACCAGTGCTATACAATTTATACACTGCAGATTTCCCATTCCTTCCAGAATGCAATGCAGCAATATACGCTGATGATACAGCAATATTTTCGTCACATGAAGTTGGTCTCACTATTGAGATGAATTTTAGAAATGCGGCTAAAATATTACAAGATTACTACACTAAGTGGAAAATTAAAATTAACACCAGAAAAAAAACCGTGTTTCCTTCCGACTAACCAGTTAACTATTGGCGTGCACCCCATAACGTGGGAACCATCTGTAAGAAACTGACTTTTCAAGAGCATAACATTAAAACAGTTAAAAAATTGCCATTAAATTGTTGTACCCATTTATCAACAGAAGATCATTGCTTTCGAATGAAAATAAATTAATAATATACAAAACTGTTTTCCAGGCAATTCTTTTGTACGGGTGCCAGGTCTAGGGTAAATGTGCAACGTGTCATAAAAAAAAAATTACAAATAACTCAGAACAAAATTTTAAAAATGATGTTAAACCTACCCTGGCATCATTCTACATCAGACCTTAATCGAGTAGCTAATATTGAATTGATCTCCAACAATTATAATTATTTTTTTTTTTTTTTTTAATTGTTAATTAACAAAATTTGGGTTTTAAGTCGTTTTTCCCCAAGAATATCATACTTTTACCCTTCTTGTTTTCCATAAATTTGTACACAATTGTTCAGTACAAAGATATACGAGTACTATTGTAAATCACACTTCTGTACTAAAATCTCTGTAAATTGTGCGATAACAAGCTGTAATTTTTTTTGTAAACGAAATAAAGAAAGACTAAGATAAAAGATAAACAAAGCATGATTTTTTAGTGATTGTCAGTTTGGATTTCGAGCTGGCAGATTTACTGAAGACGCTCTTTTAAAGTTATGTAGTGAGGTCTATGATGGCATTAATCAAAGTTTATCAATGCTGCCCTTTTTTGATCTAACTAAAGCGTTTGATCTAGTTGATCCTCACATTCTATTGAGTAAGCTTTATTTATCTGATATAAAAGGTAGGTGTACCACAAGGGTCGGTCCTTGGACCATTACTTTTTTTAATGTTTGTTAACTCCATTTTTTACCAGAAATTTAAAGCTTACTCGACAGCTTTCGCTGATGACATAGCCTTTTCCTATGCAAGTAAATCTCCACTTAACTTAATAGTTGACATTAACTTTGACTTGGATCTTTTGAGACGCTGGTTTGCTCAGCATCGTATGATTTTGAGTAATAAGACTAAAGTGATGTATTTCAATTTATCAGGGTCTTCTACTATGCTTGACTGTAATCTTTTTTATCACGCTTCTGACTGTCTTAAGTTTAAACTCAGAACTAACTCTGCATTGAGCACCAGTACATTTAATTCTATTGAAACTTGCTCTACTCATTGTTTTAAAATAGATTTTGTTCAACCCTTTAAGTATCTTGGAGTGATCTTGGATAGACAATTTTATAATCTCAGTTCATATTGTTCAAAAAAATTACTGGTTATGATCTATTATGGTATTGTGCATTCTAAGATTCAGTATGATATTACTTGTTGGGGTGGAACTCATGCTTACAAAATCAACCCTTTGCTCTTGGCTCTTAAACATGTTATAAGTATTATATGTAAGAAAAATCATTTCCATAACAGTTTTATTTTATTTCAAGAACTGAAAATTCTACCCTTAAGGCATCTCTACTAAAACCTTATTTTTATTAAAAGTGGCTATCTTTCAGTTAGAAGAAATTCTATTCATATCTTGCGAATTCATTCAAATAACTCTGTTGTGGTACCATCGCACAATAAAATGCATTTTAAAAAGCTTTTCTTGATAGCAGCTTCGACAATCTTTGACAAGCTACCCGACTTCATCCGACACATACGTAATTTATTACCTTTTCTCACTAAAGTGAACCAACAGATTGAACGACTCTTAAATAAAAATTTAAAATAAAAACAATCCTTTTCTTTTTTTTCCCCTCGTTCATTTTAGAAATATATATTTGAATTTGAATTTTTGATGGGACACTCGCTACTAGCTGTAGTTCTAAACTTGCCTATAGACTATTCCTTTTATTTATATTTCTGGGTATCCTTTTGAATTTTTGTTTTTTTTTTTTGAGATTTACTATTTTGTTTTTGAATTTATGTAATCCATTTGTCTTCATATTGTACCTAGAATAATAAATAAAAAAATAAATAAATAAATAACAAATAAGTCAGTAAATATTGTACATAAATGAGTGAATAAATAAATAATCAGTATAAGTGTGAAAATAAATAAATAAGTTAACAATTGACCTTTAAATAAGTTATATCACTTACTTACTTTAGGTGGCGCTACAGTCCGGGGTGGACCTGGGCCTCAGTCAACAAGCTTCTCCAGCCAGCTCGATCCCTGGCTAGCTGAATCCAGTTTCGCACACTAAGTTGGCTGAGGTCCTCTTCCACTTGCGTGCGCCACCTGAGTCTTGGCCTTCCTCTACCGCGCTGTCCCTCGGGGGCGGATTCGAAGACTTTTCGGACCGGAGCATTGGTGTCCATGCGCTCTACATGACCCAGCCATCTCAGTCTTTGGATCTTCACTCTTCTGGCTAGGTCTATGTCGCTGTACAGTCCATACAGTTCGTCGTTGTATCTCCTCCTCCACTCACCGTCAATGCAGACGGGACCGAAGATCGCCCGAAGAATTTTTCTCTCGAAGCAACCAAGAACACCCTCATCCATTTTTGATAATGTCCATGCCTCTGCGCCATAGAGCAGGACCGGGATTATTAAAGTCTTATAAAGGGTGACTTTTGTTGTCCGAGAGACGGCTTTGCTACTCAATTGCCTTCTCAACCCAAAGAAACAGCGGTTGGCAAGAGTTATTCTTCGCTTGATCTCAGCGCTGATGTCGTTGTCTGTATTTATAGCGGAGCCTAGGAAGACAAAGTCCTTAACTACCTCAAAGTTATATCTGTCGAGGGTGACGTTCTGTCCGAGACGTCGGTGTTGGTTGTCCTTTTTGCTTGACAGCATATACTTGGTCTTGCCCTCATTGACCGCTAAACCCATTTTCGCCGCTTCCGCCTCAATACTCGCGAAAGCGCCACTGACATCACGCTGCTTTCTTCCGATTATGTCAATATCGTCGGCGTATGCGAGTAGTTGGACGAACTTTTGAAAGATAGTGCCTCTTGTGTTTGCTCGTGAGTTTTGCACTATTCTTTCAAGTACGACGTTGAAAAAATCGCATGACAGCGCATCGCCTTGTCTAAATCCTTTCTGGACATCAAAGGTCTCGGTGAGATCTTTACCGACCTTGATGGAGCAGCGTGCATTCTCCATCGTCATCCTGCACAGACAGACGGGTTTGGCAGGGATGCCGAAACTAGACATTGCTCTGTATAGCTCGTCTCTATAGATGCTGTCATACGCGGCCTTAAATTCGATGAATAGGTGGTGGGTATCGATCTGAAGCTCATGGGTCTTCTCCAAGATCTGCCGTAGTGTGAATATCTGGTCGATGGTGGACTTTCCTGGCCTGAAGCCACACTGATATGGACCTATCAGGTTGTTGACGAACGGCTTCAGGCGTTCACACAATACGAGCGGATAAGATCTTATATGCGATGTTAAGGAGACTGATGCCTCTGTAGTTGGCGCAGTTCAGAGGGTCTCCTTTCTTAAGAATTGGACAAACAATGCTGAGGTTTCATTCATCGGGCATACTTTCGTCCGACCATATTTTACAGATGAGTTGGTGTATGCTCCTTACCAAGTCATCGCCTGCCGCTTTGAAGAGCTCGGCAGTCAAGCCATCCGCTCCAGCAGCTTTGTTGGACTTAAGCTTCGATATGGCTATCTTCACTTCATCCAGGTCGGGTGGACGGAATTGTTGGTCATCATCGTCCAGGTTGAAAGGTAAATTCTGCCTGACAGCGGTATTTGGTCCGTCATCGCCGTTATACAGTCTGCAGAAATGATCTTTCCAAATCCTCAGCATCGACTGCGACTCTACTATGATGTTCCCTTGTTCATCTCTACAGGCTTCGGTTCGGGGTTTGTTTCCGCGGCAAGTTATTTTTACCTTTTGGTAAAACTTCCGAACCTCATTCCTGGAGTAGCATCTCTCAATTTCCTCGATCGCGCGCTTCTCATGCTCTTTCTTCTTCCTCCTGCGAAGCCGGTGCTCGTCTCTCCTCTCCCCTCTCCTCTCTCATGAGCAGCTCTGGTCTTTCTAAGCAGCGCCGCGTTATATGCATCTTGCTTAGCTGCATGTGCTTGCCGTCATTCATCATCGAACCAGGGGTATCGTTGTGGTGGACGAGTGAAACCCAGCACATCAGAAGCGGCATCTCTGATGGCGTTTTGGCAGTGTTTCCAATGGTCTTCGATGCTTGATGCTGGCGGCATTGGACCTCTTAAGAGATTAAGAGACACTCGATCGGAAAAGGACTTGGCGATCTCTTGCAATTGCAGCGAGCTGACGTCGAATTTCCTCACAGCATTAGTTTGTATTGGCGTAGTTTGGCATATCCGCAACCATACCTTGGGTACAACAAGGTAATGGTCCGAGTCGATGTTAGCTCCTCGGAACGAACGGACATCCATAATGCTGGAGGAGTGTCTTGTGTCGATCGCAATGTGATCAATCTGGTTGACGGTTGATTGATCAGGAGTTCTCCAAGTCCCCTTGTGTATGTCGAGATGTGGGAACCGCGTGCTAGCCATGACAATGTTTCGCCCCGCCGCAAAGTCGATTAGCCTGAATCCGTTATCGGAGGTGGTGTTGTGCAGGCTAAATTTTCCGATTGTTCCACCAGAGATACCCTCTCTTCCTAGCTTTGCATTAAAATCACCGAGGACAATTTTAATGTCATAGCTAGGGCATTGCTCGTAGAAGGCATCCTTGGTGTCGTCATCTTTCTCCTCTGTGGGGGCATGTGCGCATATAGGGCTTATGTTGGCGAATTTAGCCTTGATGCGGATTGCTACGAGGCGCTCGCTCACATGCCGGAAGCTGAGAACTTCTCGTCTTAGTCTGCCTCCGACAACAAATCCGCATCCAAATAAGCGCTGCTTTTGCCGTCGATAGCTATTGCCGTAGTAGATGTCGCAGTTTTTCATCTTCTTTTTGTCCGGCCCATCCCATCGCATTGCTTGGATGGCGGTTATGTCTGCATTGCAGCAGTCTAGGGCCTCCGCTAGTTGCTCGGCTGCACGTGGTCTATTAAGGGATCTAACATTCCACGTGCATATCCGAAGCTCATTGTCCTTAAATCGTTTGCGTGGGTTGTCAACAGTAAATCCGTCCATATCCGAGGCTTGTTGATGCTTCGTAACTTCCTTTTTTTTAAATGGCCTGGCAGTTTCCCCGGCGGCACAACCTCCAACCTGTAGGACCAGTTCCATTTTGAGTGCCCCTAGGACGAGGGGTCGGTTACACCGAAGCCAGTAACCCGTTCCGGGATGTGAGCGCTGCCGTTGGCCCATATAGGGCTCGTCCGCCACCATCTCTTTTCCAAGACCCTGACTAAGTCCCGGAAATCCTTTCCGGCCTGAGCTCCAAATATGTCGGAGTAGCCCGGATAAGGTCTTGTTTTGTTTTTCCGACACTAATCCTGGTTAATGGCGCAGGAAACTCGCCATTTGCCCCCTTCACTTTGCAACCTCTAGTGAGATTCCCAGATGGCGCCACGGGGAGGCGTGAAGTAGGACTTATTAGCAGAGCTGCAAGATGTTCGGCTGCAGAGGCTCATTCTCGTCATTTAAAGAACCAGCACCTGTCGGAAGATGCTACTTCTACGAGGCCTTATACTAATCGTTGCCAAGTTATATCAAGGTATGATAAATAACAAGTAGGAATCTTATAAGGAAGAAAAATATAAAAACAGAATAACAATGGATAGATATTAACATTAGTTACGCAATTGGTTAACGAGAGGATTGTCAGCAAAACTACATCCTGTTAGGAATGTGTATTTTAGTTTTTGAATCCTATGGGAAATCAATTCAACATTCGCCCTTTCATGCAAGTCTTAAGTTAATTGCCTCCATGGTAAGTAATATCTTGTTTTGTGAAACTTGCAACTTTTTGATGTGTAAGGCAGCAGCGTCCCCCCACACTTGGCAACCGTACAAGAGAATTGCCTGAAAAATCATTTTGTGGAGAATAATTTTATTTTCAATTGAAAGTAACGAATTTCGGTTTATAAAAGGATTCAACATCTTAATTGCAATTCCTATTTTCTTTTATGTTTTGCTTATGTGGTCTTTAAACGTGAGTTTAGTGTCCAAGTGAATAGCCAAATACCTTACCGTAGGCTCCCAATTTATATTGCTCCCATTTAGCTGAAGTTGGTTGCTGGGAAGAAAACAAGCTTTTCTTTTTCGGGTGAAAAAGATCGCTTGAGTTTTTCCTTCATTAAGCTTAATTTTCCATCTGGAATAATATTTTGCCAGTATATCCATTCCATCTTTTGAATTCCTCTCAATATTTAGAGCGTATTGATTTGATGAATATATTGCAGTGTCATCTGCGAAAATAGCTACATCACAGTTTGGTATATCGGAAAAATCAGACGTATATATATATATTATAAAGGACAGGTCCAAGAACTGAGCTTTGTGGTACCCCTGCACTAAAATTTACTAGGCTGGAAACGCTACCATTTATGTGGACATTAAAACAACGATTAGACAAGAAAGACAGCACAATTTTACATAGTGATGGAGGGAATTTAAAATTGATCATTTTGTAAATAAGGCCGTCATGCCAAACGGAATCAAAAGCTTTTTCAATGTCTAGTAGTATCATTTCAGTAGATTTACCTTGAGAACGATTACTTTTAACAGAATTACAGATTCTTAGTAACTAATGGGAAGTATTATGGAACTGTCTAAAGCCAAATGGTTCATTGGAATAAATATCATGTTCCCGAATGAATTTTAAAATATTTTCCTTTATAACCATCTCATATATTTTACTTAAGTTGCTTAATAAACTTATAGGCCTATAACTTTCTGAACGTTCTGGTGGTTTACCAGCTTTTAGTATTGGCACAACTTTAGCTTTTTTCCAGGCGTCAGGAAAGTATTATAATTTAATACACGCGTTTATCATAAAGGTAATAAATTTGATGCCTATTTTCGGCAGTTGTTTGAGGTATATGTTACGTATATAATCAGTGCGTCCTACTTTTTTAATGCGCAGGCTGTTAACAATAAATTCTATGTCCTCCTCGTTTACAAACATATTTGATACGCAATTAGCATTCGCTGAAGTGAAGGCATGAACAGTGTTTTTCACCAAATTATTTGTATATGCATCACCTAGATTGAGGTCTCTCTGAGTAATTATTCATAACTGCCAGACAAAAACCTCGGGTCTAACACCCAGCCAGACGCAACCGAAGTTATATAATATCGATATTAAAATCATGTGGGGAAAACGGCATTTTATAGCCATTTTTCATCGAAACTTCGAAACATCGAAAATGAATTCTTATGCACTTCATCTTATAGAATGAATAAAATAATAAAGCATATAGGTAAAATTTTTCCAATAGTTAAGAAGATATTGTAAAAAAAAATCGGCAGCTCCGAAACAAATCCCTTATTTTTTTAAGGACGGTGTCGGTGTCAATGAAAAATGCATTGTATTTCTTCGTCGATCATAAAATAAAATAACTGCACTTCAATTAATAAATATTTTCATTTAATTATTGTAAATCAAATAAATCATTTAAATAAACAAGATGGAAAGTAAATATAAAAAAACTTCATGTACTGTTATACCCGTGTTAAATCTTTAAATCATCGTCTTCATCATCAGGTTCAGATACACCATCACCTAAATATAATATAATTGAAGTGTTTTATTAGTTACCATGGTATATACGTTGGCAATAAAAGCTTTTTTATTATAATACATAATGTAAGTACCTCGATTTTATCATTCAAACCAGAAATTTGTATTATAACGTCCTTAACCAGAGTAGGTAACTGATCACCATCGAATCAATTGAACTAATATCTTCTATTTGTTTCCACCCATCCATTTTCAATTGGCGACAAATTAAAATGTGCATTTCTCCAAATATTATAAACGTAATGCGAGCGTAAAAAATGTTTCCACAGCTCTGGTTTACATGTCGGCAAATTTCCACTGTCAAAATTCCTAAAGTTAATATGGAAATCATCATTGACAGTAATTGTGTTATATGTCCTTGTAAATATTTCATATCTGGATTTATTGACATCATTTAAAACGCGGATATTGTACAAATGGCACACAAACTCCTTGGCCCAACTACCTACCAAGTTCAGTAAATGCATTCTGATACTTTTCGGACTCCTGCAGTTGCTTAAAAGGCCTTTGTTTTCCTTTTCTGTAAAAGGCAACATTGTAAATGCAACCGGTTGCCACTTGAAACCCTGGTAAAGAGTTACATAAAGACTTTCCTGGAGTATTAAACAATTTTGATACATTTACAAATCGTCGCGAATTGCCAACGCCATCCTCCATCGAAATGTTCCATGTTATCTAACATGATAACAATAACGTCTGTATCTGAACATCTGATTAGAACATCGGCAACTTGATTGATATTTCAAACATGGTAGACGATTTGAGTGTCAGCTTCTTCATGTCTTTCACAAGGTAAATTGTTTTCGACAGTCTTAATAACTTTTCCATTAACAGTTCCAAAGTAATAACTTAAGTCGTAATTTAAGTATAGGTATACAGTCTTTGTTCCAATAAATGGCGCCATATCATCACTAGCCCAAAGGACGGCTGAGAATTAAGCAAGAATCAACCTTTCAACCTGGACGATGATGACCAACAATTCCGTCCACCCGACCTGGATGAAGTGAATATAGCCATATCGAAGCTTAAGTCCAACAAAGCTGCTGGAGCGGATGGCCTGACTGCCGAGCTCTTCAAAGCGGCAGGCGATGACTTGGTAAGGAGCATACACCAACTCATCTGTAAAATATGCTCGGACGAAAATATGCCCGATGAATGAAACCTCAGCATTGTTTGTCCAATTCTTAAGAAAGGAGACCCTCTGAACTGCGCCAACTACAGAGGCATGAGTCTCCTTAACATCGCATATAAGATCTTATCCGCCGTTCGTCAACAACCTGATAGGTCCATATCAGTGTGGCTTCAGGCCAGGAAAGTCCACCATCGACCAGATATTCACACTACGGCAGATCTTGGAGAAGACCCATGAGCTTCAGATCGATACCCACCACATATTCATCGATTTTAAGGCCGCGTATGACAGCATCTATAGAGACGAGCTATATAGAGCAATGTCTAGTTTTGGCATCCCTGCCAAACTCGTCCGTCTGTGCAGGATGACGATGGAGAATGCACGCTGCACCATCAAGGTCGGTAAAGATCTCACCGAGACCTTTGATGTCCAGAAAGGATTAAGACAGGGCGATGCGCTGTCATGCGATTTTTTCAACATCGTACTTAAAAGAATTATGCAAAACTCCCGAGCAAACACAAGAGGCACTATCTTTCAAAATTCTCACCAACTACTCGCATACGCCAACGATATTGACATAATCGGGAGAAAGCAGCGTGATGATGGGTTAAGCGGTCAATTAGGGCAAGACCAAGTATATGCTGTCAAGCAAAAAGGACAACCAACACCGACGTCTCGGACAGAACGTCACCCTCAACAGATATAACTTTGAGGTAGTTCCGGACTTTGTCTACCTAGGCTCCGCTATAAATACAGACAACGACACCAGCGCTGAGATCAAGCGAAGAATAACTCTTGCCAACCGCTGTTTCTTTGGGTTAAGAAGGCAATTGAGTAGCAAAGCCCTCTCTCGGACAACAAAAGTCACCCTTTATAAGAATTTAATAATCTCGGTCCTGCTCTATGGCGCAGAGGCATGGACATTATCAAAAATGGATGAGGGTGTTCTTGGTTGCTTCGAGAGAAAAATTCTTCGAGCGATCTTCGGTCCCATCTGCATTGAAGGAGAATGGAGGAGGAGATGCAACAATAAACTATACAGAGACATAACCAGAAGAGTAAAGATCCAAAGACTGAGATGTCTGGGTCATGTAGTGCGCATGGACAACAATGCTCCGGTCCGAAAAGTCTTCGAATCCGCCCCCGAGGGACAGCGCAGTAGAGGAAGGCCAAGACTCAGGTGGCACACGCAAGTGGAAGAGGACCTCAGCCAACTTAGCGTGCGAAACTGGAGGCAGCTAGCCAGGGATCGAGCTGGCTGGAGAAGCTTGTTGACTGAGGCCCAGGTCCACCCCGGACTGTAGCGCCACCTAAAGTAAGTAAGTAAGTAATATAAATCATGTGGAATTGTAGTGTTTTGCAAAATTGTCCGTTAGCCGCTGCTTATTGATATTCGCTATATTTTGTTAACAATTCTACTAGGTCAGGATCGTCAATAGTAGGACTTGTTGTCTGAGTTATTAGAATAATTCATTATATTATCCCCAATTTCCTTCTTTAAAAAATTAATGGTTTGGTTTCGCGCCAGTCGATTCTTTTTAAAATATCTTCTAAGCTATTGGATGTATGAAAATATAACATATATGCTTTTTTATTTAAATTCAAATTTCCTATAAGATGAAGTCCATAAGAATTCATTTTCTTTGATAGTTTCGATAAAAATTGGCTATAAATTCCCACATGATTTTAGTATCGATATTATATCTTCGGTTGCGTCTGGCAGGGTGTTAGACCTGAGGTTTTTGTCTGGCAGTTGTGAATAATTACTCAGAGAGACCTCAGTTAAATATTTTAAACAAAATAAGCCTTGCTCCTATCGCGTTACCGACCCTCATATTTATGCAGGTTTGAGCCCGTCTGGCACCCCTTCGGACCCTACTAAAGTGTCTGGCAGTGGTATATTACGATATGCGAGTATAATAACACGACCGGATCCAATTTGTTGACGCCTTTAGCCCTTCGCCCCTCCTAGAAGCACCACCAGACAATTGCCAGAACATAAGTTTCGTGACCATTTCTTCAAGCCTAACAAAAAAATATACAAATTTGCTTTGCTCAAATGACGTTTCAAAAACGATCACCAGCTCTCCGGCTATTTCTTCTGGCCACAGAAAATCAATAAACATGCCTCGGTAGTTCTCAACATAGACTGTAACATTTCCTCCACTGTCACACTTTCACGAAGCATTACTTGTAAGTTTTAGAAAGCCCAAATACGTAGCCTTTATCTGGAAAGATGATTTTTTAAGCAAAGTTGTCGTCAATTTCGGGCTTCTCTTCGGTGGTCATTTTACTTAAATTCCTAAGTTAATTGGTCCTTGTAAGCGGATACTCGTTATCCGAGATTTAAATTGAAAAATTCTTCCCAGGCGGACCTCAGTGTAAGAGTAAATGGATTTATCCTTTAACTACTCCTTGGGGGTGTGTGGACCGTTGCCCCGAGTGAGCCGTGTAGAGCTGAGCCCTGCCTGCCCGTTTCATCTGCACGCTCGACAGTTGGGCAAAACGGCCTCAAAACTGGAAACAATTCCTGTGCTGGACTTAGATAAGTGAAACTTTTTGAAATCGTTAGATATCACCTATTAGTGGTAAATAAACTCATTTTCACTTTTAAATTAAAAATTAAAGTATTTATTTAAGAACACATAAATCGAACAATTTTATTTACAATTGTTTTACATTTTTTCGAACCTATATACATATATAAAGACGTAATAAGGAATACATATAGTGCATAATATTGTTTTTCAATTGGTTTCAATGTTTTTACAACGAAATTAAAAGATTGATTTATCTAATGAAGAATCATCGTCGCTCTCAAATTTGCCATCAGATGCATCACCTTGACCTGCAAAAATAATCAAATTAAAAACATCTTAGGGAAATGATTTAATTTTTATTTCTGAAGTTTTCTCAGACTTGTAATTACTGTATCAGATCTAATCAACATCAAATCTAAAAGATCTTAACTAGTCCTCTCCCGGGAACATTTTCTGGAGTAGCTTTCGCGATATTTCTTAAAATATTTACTTCTCGCCTCCTGAGCTTCTTCAGATAAGAAGAAGAGCAGTCGATATTCCATCTGATCCATGGATTAAGAGTTTGTGCACAGTGGGAGGTATAAAAAAGCACGGATAGATGCTTACAAAGTGTTTGGCGGTATTAATTGCGAGTTGATTGAAGTTTTCAATGTTTATTTCATATCCGCTTGAAATTGCCACTCAAATTATATGAAATTCTTCAATAAATACTTTGTCAACACCCAAAATTTCGGAAACGAGGTTTGTATTATTAAAAAATTACCGAGTAGTGTTGCCATAATTTGTGTTGCCAAACCCTGATTTTGGTTGATCAACATTAAGCCCCACTCTATTTTTGAATTTATTTTGTATTCGAGTTTTGCTTTCTGCTACTAATTTATTGTCGTCATTTCTGGCTTGCCACTTTTTGATTGGCAGTTTATATCCAACAATTAACAGATATTCAAACACTCTAATCCAGCAATGTACAATAATTTTGATAAACCAAACTCTAAAGTATCAAGTTTATGAGGTTTTGAAAACATCTTCTCTATATCATTGAATTCTTTGGAGCTTGCACAAGGAAAAAGGAGGTATTATTGGCTAATGCGTTACACACTTTCCCGTCCACAATAGTGAATAACAGGTTGTGAGTAACGCTAACAGTTTTGCCATCAACGTCCACTATCGAAGGGTTTGATATCTGTATTTGTTCATCAACATGCATCTTTTCGGAAATTGATAGTTCTGCCGATTATTTTACCACATAATTTCTCTTTTATCTAATAATAATAATTATAAAAACACTGGAATCATTAGCTTCCATTCCAACATATTTTTGTTGAACTTCCGTCGAAGCCCCACTTTGATAACAACTATAATTTGTTCAGTTGATCGTTGTTTAATTCCTTGATTAAACATTTTCGAGATTTTATCAAGCGTTCAGTGGTGTGGTTCATAAGTGCCTGAAGAGAAACTTCAGCGGAAAATGAAGATAATTTGATACCTTCTGGATAACAGTGTTTTTTGGCATTTCAGCCGATCTTTTTTGAATCTATTAGCCAACAAGTTCAACTATATAGAAATGCAAAAATCTCCATGTGGAACGATGTGGAAACCTATTTTAAGCTTAAGGTTTTAGAAAACACATAAAAAAATGTTAGTTTCTGGCACACACTTCCATTTTTAATTAAAACAACTAAAAATAGACACATACATAGATAGATAGATTTATTTTTTACTTAAAATAGTTTCTACCTTTACCTTTCCACTGAATTATTATAATTTTTAACAAAAAAAAAAAAAACTTTTAGCAAAAATAAGAAACACGACTAAAACCTTCCATATAAGATATATAATAAAAAAAAAACAGAAAAAGCACATAAATATGCAAATGATATATAAATAATTAAATAAAAAAATAAATTAATAAATAAATAAATAAATAAATAAATAATTAAATAAATAAATCTTCTTATCCTTTTATTAACCCTTTCCTCATTATACGAACTTATGCGTAACGAGTTTCCCATTTTTACTGCATCGCTGCTGCTCCGCTTATGGGGTTGGTTAATGTCGCAGACCGCAGAACGCGTCTACATAATGCTCGGTCCTGGATCGCTTCAGTGGTAAGCCCCAGGCGTTGTTGCGCATTTGCCATCTGAGAAATCCAGGAATTCTTTTTCCGACCTCGTTTTCTTACAGGTGGAGTGACCGTAGTTGATAGCGCCTTTTTAACCGGATTTTCCGCAGATCTTCTTTGAACGTGGCAATACCAGCTCATTTTATTCGCCTCAAGCTGTTCGGTTACCGAATTATTTATATGTAGACTTCCTCTTATACGCGTAGATCTAATACAATCGCGTTTAGTGACTCCACTAGACATCCTTAACATTTTCATTTCCGCTGCTGTCATTTTCCAGCACTGTGAACCGTATATAAGAGCTGGTCCAACATCCGTGGTGTAGAGTTTCCCCTTCAATTTAGGTGGAAATTTTCGGTCGCAAAAGATTCCCGAATTTTCCCGCCATTTCATCCACCCCACACTCACTCTGTGGTTTACGTCGTCGTCACATTTCGCTTCCATGTTAACGATTGATCCTAAGTACTTGAAGATAGTGCTTTCTGGAAGAACTATGTCGTCCAACATTATATCCGGAACAGGTCGCAATAGATGCGCAAATGGGCACGTCAAATACTCCGTCTTTGAACGACTTATTTTAAACCCGTTTCTCTCTAGCGCACTTCTCCATGAATCTAAGGCGTTCTGTAAATTTTCGACGTTATCGCTAAGTATAACTGCGTCGTCAGCGAAGAGAATTGGCGTTACATTTGCTTCGCGCATGCAGTCTTTTAGAAGATAGTCGAATACTACGTTAAAGAGGAAAGGGCTAAGTACGCTTCCTTGATGCACTCCGACATTAACTGGAAATTCTCTCGTTAGTCCAGCAGAGCTTTTAACTGCAGTTTTCACGTTTCCGTACATGTCTTGTATTATTCTAACATACGTTTCCGGTACGTTTTGAGACCTCAGCACGGCCCATATGAGATCCCTAGGCACTCGATCGAATGCTTTCTCGAGGTCGATAAATACCATGTGTAAATCCTTAGACGAATCTCGGTGCTTTTCCATTATTATTCGTAGGCTTTGGATAGCGCCCACCATCGATCTTCCTTCTACAAATCCACAAATTCTCGAGCTTTATTATTTGCCAAAGACGTTCGTTTAAGACTCTTTCGACGATTTTCATTGTGTGTGACATAAGCTTGATTGAACGGTAGTTGTTACATTCTCGAGTGTCGCCTTTTCCTTTGTATAATGGAACCAAGAAGCTACTTCTCCATTGATTCGGCATAGGTTGTCCACATTTTAATTTATTTAAAAGTTTCGATAGCCACACGCTGCCGATCCCCTCCATCTTCGACTAAAACTCTGATGGAATGCTATCTGGTCCCGCTTCATTTTTCCAATTGCTATACTTATTTCTTCGATTGAAAAGTCCGAAACTTCCTCCTCGAATAGACCAGCTGTCGGCACTATATCACGTGGAAACTGTTTGTTAAGCAACTCTTTGCAATATTCAAGCCACCGGTCACAAATTTCCTTTTCATTTGTTAATAAGCGACCGTCTGCGTTTTTGATGTATTTCGGCGAGGTTATTTCCATTGAATTTGTTCTCCTCTGTGCAGCGAGTTTAAAATATTTGGCATTTTAGTACTGTACGACGTTTGAACTTTTTGGATAGCTTGTCTTCTATCCGCCGATCGTGAGGATATTTGTTCCAATTCCTGGAACAGGTTTTCTGCTTCTGCCGCTCGAGTTCGAGCCAGGACTTTCTTTGCGATCTTTTTAAGACGCTCGTATTCAAGAGCCAGTCGAGCTTTTTCGATATCGTCGCTCCGATCGCATTTTGTCCACGCTTGGAATGCACTCTTCTTGTCGGCCACAGCTCGTTTGGTTTCGTCATTCCACCACCATGTTTCTTTGCCGACGTGATGGTTTTCTGTTGAGATGGGTGATTTTCTATTTATGAATGGATACAACATTTTGATGGCAATACCTACTTTCGTTACTGTTCTATTTATGTGTTCGTTAAATGTTAGTTTTGTATCTAGATGAATCCCTAAATATCCAACACTGGTCGCCCAAGGAATGTTTACTCCATTAACTTGTAATTGAGTGGATGGCAAAAATCAACACTTTGTTTTTCTGGTAAAAAAGATAGCTTGCATTTTATCTTCATTCAATTTAATTTTCCACTTTGAATAATATTTCCTTAATACTTCAATCGCATTTTTGAGGCTGCTTTCAATATTGGAAGCGAGCTCATGTGAAGAATAAACTGCTGTATCATCAGCATAAATGGCTGCTTCACAATTGAGTAAGTTAGGGAAATCAGAAGTGTAGAGGTTATATAGAATAGGACCTAGGACAGAACCTTGGGTCCTAGCTACTGGCTACTTCATTTTTAAACAAGGATTAATAAGGAATGCTAGATATTTTATTCCGGACCTGGGCAAATTTTTGATGTGTGCGTTTTTAATACAGTCAGTGCCGTCTGTTTTTCTTATTTTTAGATCCTTAACTATGTTCCAAAAAGGTCTGGTACTTTTTTCTAATGACTTAAGTTTATTATTCCAGTCTTTATTGCGAAGACACATACATGGTTTACTGTTGATAAGAATATTAAACTACGCACTTGAAGCTGTCGATTCCATGTCTTGGGAATATTCTATCTAAATTTTTAACAAAACTACAGTATTTTGAAACCAACAAATTGTTGATCCTTTTGCTATGACTTCAAATGCTTACCAAAGAGTGGAAGAGCATGCAAATGACTTAAATGAGTAATCATTCAATGCACTGATATGTTATCTAACGTGAAACATGCAAAACATTATCATTTTGCTCATTTCATTTTTTGAATTGTTTCCAGTTTTGAGGGCGTTTTGCCCCATTGTGCGCTCGTTTCCTTGTATATCACTCTCCTCTGGAACTCAGAGCATCGTATCTCTACATTCGTGCTGACATACCTGCACCACTTTGGAGAATATGGTATTCGAATCAATAGCGTTGATAGTGACTGGGCAAATTCTATTGTCCATCTCCTCGGAAATGGCGTTAAAGTGTTGAATTGACGGGAAAGTTTACGCAGTAGTTGTAACTGATGGCAAAGCACTCAGCCGTTTCGAGAAAAAGAAATGTTCCACGGTATGGCTGAGCCATGTTGAGTAAATGGATACCACAACTCGGGCTCAAAGAGTTTTAGATATTTACCTTTTGGGTAGGTGGCGCATGCAAGTGGAAGGGGAGAGGGGAAATCGAGGCACTTTACGAGAGCTTGTGGTAGCTTAACTGATTGTTGGTTAAGGCCTAGGTTCATACCGATTTACATATGTCACATGTTATCATTTCAAAACAATTTTAGTTAGTGTGGTTGTATACCTTTATTCTCTTACAATCGCCCTTGACTATTTCAATTACTATTTCAATTTAAGAAAAAAAAATATTTAAGATACGAGTAAGTTTATCTGTCTTTGAACACAGTTGGAGGTAGACAAGTCTTGAAACCCTACCCAGTAATCACGATTAAGCCTTATTTTGTCAACTGTTTCCAAATTCTCTCTCTAACGGTGAGATTATTTGAGCGTTTCTTAGCTCGAACTCTTTCATTTAAATTGTCCATTAACTCGAGAGTCGATTGTTTCCTACGTGGGACCACGGGAATTGCTTTAACTTTTATGAGCTTTATTTTCCCGATTTGATGGTCATCATGTCCAATACGAACGCATTTATACTGTGGTGATGGTTCTTTAGGTGTTATCTCTGTCTTAGGAGTGGGAGGTAACTTTGGTACCTCAAAGCGGACCATAGGTACGTTTTCCTCTAGAGTACCATTAAAGACTTTTCGAGCCGACAATACCGGCGAGTATAAGGTTGGTGAATGCGCAATGCGCCTTTCCAAAGTGTACTCCTTTAATTTTCGGTCGGGGTCTATTCGCTTAATAAATATTGCGTTGTAGGTATGTTGTTGCCATAGCATGGAGCCCGAGAAAGTCACTTTCAATATCTCGCCAGTAAAAGTGCTCGACATTGAAGGTCTTGATTTCCTCATCATAGATATTGTACTTTTATGAAATTCAGCTGTATTAACCAAGGACGCAATGAGATTCTTAATACTTGGCGATTCCTTTTGAAATGCCAACAGTATGGAGCAACTCATATTGGTATCAGTTTTATCCATAAATAGTCCTTGCTTAGCAATTTCTTGAAGTAATTTTCGACGTTCTTCAATAAAAATGTGGTTTAAGATGCCATGGCTGGCCTTTCTACTGAGGAAATTTGCTTGAATGGCAACGGTGTCGAGTATGGCTTCTGGAGCGGTATTAATTGACGTTGATGCTGGAGAAGTTTGAGTTCCTGTAGTTTGTGTAAGTAGTTTGTTCGCATTTATACGAGGTTGACTCTCTGGAGCAGTTTGTCTGGAGCAAGATGTTGAAGGGTGAATTGAGTCGTCATACTCAGCTACTCCTAAGGCCTGTAAGTAAAAAAAAAACACCAGATGTTATTGGACGTTCGTCTGCTAGTGAAAATTGTATTCTAAGTAAAGTTAAATGTAAAAGAAACGAAGATCCCTTAGAGTTTTTGGTAAGAACAACCGTTCTGGTGTTTAACCGTTTCGTTGTGTGTGATAATGCTTAGACATCTACTTTCAAAGGTCTGTAGCCTAGTCTCACTGAAAGGAAAGACTCAAAACTGGGGCTCAGTTCAGACATGGAAAAAACAATGAAGACACAACTGCTACTGCAACTCCTTCATACTGAAGGAGCACTCAACAATATCGAAACAAAAAATTTGGGAGAACACTATCAAGGGACCAAGTCCCAATCTAGTTCTCACTCATAAGAGCCAGGATGGTCTGAGCAGACAGATAATAGACTTTTGAACCTCAAAAAGTTCAGGTAGCTGCAACGAATTCGGTAATGAATAACCTGCCCACAGACATTGGAACCGCTAAAAAAGTAAACCAGTCCAATTGGAAGCCACAAAAGATTAAATGGCACCCGAAACATACGTCGGCCACCCTTAATTAAAAAAGGAATTGAACAGAGAAGAAGCGCAGACTTTCTAACGACGGACATCCACGAACTAAGCTCTGTCTTAGCTATCGGACAAGAAGCGGCAAAAAGATGATCAGCCCTTTACTTTCAAGGGCACGCCAGAAGAAATTAGTCAAAAGTGGACCACTGTCAAGATAGCAGTTTTGGCAAGTGATTATCCTGGTTGAACCCTATTCACTGTTCAATATTTATCTTATCCTACCTGTGCGCCATTGGAAGGTACTGCACTGTGGGCTATAGCCCAAATGCCACTTGTCCGTGGACTGAGCATCTGCAGAAAAGTTAGAAGAAATGAAGGGAAGGTCCACATACTGCTTTATCTAGAATACTCTGAGGCTGAAGAATACAAACATCAGTACTGAAGAACACCAGAAGATATCGATAAACTGATACTACAAAAACCCTAGATCAACAAGGAATCTTAACGAAACCTTCATCACACGTTATCTATGATGAAGTTATAGTCAGACCAAATTCTGGCGATTTTGGTGGAAGCGTACCTGGATGGCAGTAGAAGGAGGTCATAACTGCAACAGACACAGAGTTAAACATATTCATGAGACTAGTGAAGTACTATCATATTCACCCATTGGCTCCGATGCCAACACTCACAACAAGGTGGTGACACAAATATGGGAGGTTTTTTGCTCTTATGATCCTTACTAACCAACAATAAGGGTAAACCAACTTTGCTAACAATATCTATTCTGATTTGCTTCGGAATTGGAAGGTTTTTTTTCTCTATAGGGCACCAAAAATATAGAATTGGCATCGTTATGCTCAGAGTTCCCTAAACGAACTCTCCAGTACAACACTACTATAGAGCTAAGTCCAACAAAGAAATTGATGAGTCATGAACCTAACCGACGCGATTGTGACCTAATACCATGAATGCTGTGTCCATCCAAGGCAAAATCCTCCACGTAAAAGGTACCTCGGTCGAAGGAAGACCAACAAAAATAAGAAAACAAATAACTGGGAGGATTAAGAGTAATAATTCTGATGACTTCATGAGAAAGCTGCTAGCTCTGAAAAGGATCTTCACAGCTAGCGGGGCACTGACATACATACCGAAACCCTGCCGAACAATAAAAGTATCTTAGCCTTCTTACCGAAAATCCGAAGAGATATCTAGATGCTTGCCAAGAGCTTCAGATCTATAAGTCTGACTTCGTTTATGTTGAAAACCGCAAAACTGCTTTTCGAATGCATCCTCTGTTTGCGAGGCAACACGCTTAAATACGCGAAGGTCTTTCGAGAGTGTGCTTCACAATCGAGGTGCTCTTGACAAGAGGAAATTTTTATCGGCATTGGGATACTGTCGTCGACGCAACATTTGACGTAACTCAACTAGACAAAACGGCGTAGACGAATCATGAGTTTTGTGGGTCACAGCGATACTGGGAAATATGACACTGATAGGGGAGGTAAACACGTGTTGCGTTCTGTCTTTAGTGCTATAGCACATTATAGTTTATTTAGCTGCTCTAGTCGTGATCGACGATTTTTGTACTAGAAATTGACTTTCAGTCAATCCTCTCAAAACAGAAAAGAATCTTTGTATATCGGTGTCATTCTGGATCACAAACTTCTCTATATCAAACATGTTACGACAAAAGCCTCAAAGGCGCTGTAGGTCTTCATGTAGTGCAAAGGAGCTGTCAGTAAAGCAATCGGTCTGTCACCAAGAAGAGCGTCATCAAACTCATCAACAACTACTCATTGGAATCCTCCACGAAATCGATAAAATGAAGAATTTACGATGAAAAATAGGTTTTCTACAATGAGCGAACTGGTCAGTGGTTGGATCGCTAAAATACCCCACGAGTGCAGCCAAAACTGGACCTCAATAAAAAAAAAAAAAGTTATGCTCACAGTTTGGTGAACCAGTAACCAGGTGCAACAATCGCTGCACAGTCATATTGCACAGATACACGAAAAATTACGACATAAACAACCACAGCTTGTGAACAGAGGTGACCGAGTTATTCCTCGCCGATGGACCATTACGAAGTTATCGAAGTTTGGGTTCAAAATTTGGCAGCATAGACCATATTCCCCAGACTTATAGTATAGTCAACAGATTACCAACTTTTTGGGAGCTTCAGCAACAAGTGCATAGGTACCGTCCACCAATCAACCTTCGAAAGATTTTTCTACTTTTTTTGTATTTAATTCTCAGCTAGATTTGGATGTGGCATTTTAAAATTGACATTTCCCAAATGGCTTACCTTATTCATAGCCATGTCCTCATATTTCATCGGCACTGTCGAAACCTTTCTTGGTTTCCTTTTCTTTACATTTGAATCCAGATGATGCTCGTCAAAAATTTGTTCTAAATGAAAATTTTAAATTAAAAAAAATCATTTTGTACTTAAAAGATTGACCAAAACACGCTTACTCTCGTCATGTGGAACGTCGTCAATCCTCTGTTCTTCGGAGAACATTCTGGAAATAGTCTTGAACCAAAAATGTGTGAGCTGTTGGTTTCTCAAAAACGATCACTTCGGGGTGCTGCAAAACAAATAAATCTGAGTGGTATTAAATTCAGGCAAAAAATCATTCAAAAGATCTCGGATGGGTCCGAGTTTCAAAAGGTCTAAATTTTGGAAACATTTAATCCTAGAAATGGTAACAAGTGTAACAAAACAGCTCAGTGCATGCACCAGAATCTCTACATTAACGCTGGTGTGGCAGGTTGTCAAAAAATCCTATCAAATAAGCGGAGCTCAGAGCTCAAATAATTGGAGCTCTAAAAAGTAGCTGGCATTCTTTTTTTTGGTGCTAACCAGCTCAAGTGGTTATTTTCATCATAAGAAGGTTTACACACAGAGCTTGTGATGCAAATTTAGGGAGGAAAGAAAAAGAGTAACCGTTGTGCGTTGGTTTTGAATGTTCACAGTTTGAGGGAAGAATAACGATATTTCAGAAAACGTCCGAAAGTGGGCTTAAGAGTATTGCATTTAAAGCAAGGACAAGCGAGACGGGGGACATTGCGTCAGTGTGTCAATTGACTGTGTTATATAGGTACGCTGTCATTCCCGTTCTGCAGCCGACATTTCAATGTCTGTCAAATGTCTTAGAACCATCGAATTCAATTATTTGCTTTCACCATAATTATAAACGCCTTTGTTCTACTTTTCGGTGGTTGTTTCCACTCGAACCTGTGCTTTTGGGACAGCTTTTTCTCTGTCTAGTGCGTTAGGGTAGGGCTAGTTTGAAGTATAGCGGAGCTGCCCTCAAGGGTCCACTTGTGGTCCATTTATTCGGAAACTTGCAATGGATTGCCTTCTGAGATAATTGTGAGACTGTTGCTTCTTCTGGAAGGTCAGTCGTGCTGAACAAGAGACAATAAAAAAATAAGAGAGATAGTGCTGCTAACTGTCGTTGAATGGGGCGAAGTGGTGCTTCATGGCGTGCTTTATGCCCATTGCAGCCGTTCCAGCTCCCACAATGCATCTGAATGGTGATGAGCGAATAAACCTCGTATTTCACCTTATCCAGCAATCGAACAACTGCTGAGTGTTCTCCTTCACAGAACAAAATTTGAAAGAATTCGAAGCCTCGCAAATGAGATTTTCCGTTGCAGACGACAAAGATAGTTAGCTGGTGGTAAGATTACTTTAAAGTTGGACTAAAAGCCGCCAACTGGAAGTAAAAGCTAGGTTGCAAAGCTCGACCGGAAGCTATACTCCGATATCATTGGAGGTCAAGAGCCAGTGAAAATTTAATTCCAGCCTGACCTAGGACTTGGCCCCCTTGTGGGAATACCATACTGCTGTAGGTATTAGGTAGGCCAAGGGGGAAGTTAGTGCCTTACACGTGTCATAGGATCTGTGAACCTATCCTCGAAGAATGACTGCTCAGCATTATTACTAATCCTTAGGAAAGAATCGCGAAATAATAAAGCACAATAAATCCTGTCAGTCATATCATGTGTCCCACAAAGAACCTTCCTCAACAGTCTGATCGGCTCCAATTAAAGTAATTTTTGACCAGCTCATTCAATTTGTAGGGTGACAATGGATAAAACCGAGACGTTCAATGCCAGGAAAGTACTAAACCGAGGCGAAAAAGAAATGCGAAGACAACTCAAGGGGTATCAATGGGTAAAACACAAGTGTGTAGCTATCAGTAGAGCACTTGGGACTATGAAGGAAGAACAAAATAAATGCCTTCAACAAAAAGGGACACACAACACCGACGCCAAGGATAAAACATCACGGTGAAAGCATGTGAAGGTCCCAGGTAAAAGTAGTGTTAAACCAGACGCCCACATTCCTAACTTTATGTATTTATAAATAATTATGCATTGAGATTTTGTTGGGTTTAATAAAAGCTTATTCTTTTCGGACCAGTGAGTAATGCCTTTAAGGTCACTGTTGAGTTTTTGGGCCCCGTCCTCGATCATTACAAGCTTGCAGCTCAGGCGGATTTGTGCATCGTTGGTATGCGGGGTTTGTGACTGCAATCGGAAGATCGCTTAGGAACATACTGAACAGTAGTGAGCCGAAAATAGATCCTTGAGGCACTCCTAACAATAAAATTAGCAAACAGGACGAGATTTTATCAGCAAAGATAGCTTGCTTCCTTAGATTTTGGCTTCTTATAACAAAACAGTGATACCGTTCTCTCCTGCCTCTTGTCTAAGGTCATTCCTTGTATAATCTAAGCAGCCCTTGCGACAAACAATTAAGTGCCACCTTCCGACAACAGACCACATCTTCACAGCCCGCTTATTTCCGGAAAAGATGAATTTAAGGTCAATTTCCATCACTTCACTGACTTCAATGCAATGACTGCAATACTCTGTAACCTGTGTCAAATTTTAAGCACAATGCAGCAGCAGAGAAATACTACAGCAAAAGTGTCCTGTGTATCTGGGCGCACGTAGGTCTCGATCGATTCACTATTTAAACTCTATATTTTTTACCACGGAATATCACTGTCGCCCTTTGATTACACAAAACCCTACAATATAGGTACTCTATCTATCTAGGCTCAAAGTGTCAACTGTAAACTTGTTAATACATGCACATACCTTTGCAAATTATTTTTGAATTTAGTACGTCCAGGTTCCAATTGAAGATGTAAAGTCAGTCAAAGTTTAATTTTCCACAAAATCACTCCGAGCAATTAACTTATTAGATGAAATGTTCGGTAAACAATGAAATTTCCAATCCATTTGACTGCAGAACTAAACGATAGATATTCAAACGGCGTAGGCACGTATGGTAGTATACTATACACATATCTTTATATATAACAATAATAAACAATAAAATCATTCAACAGTTGCACTTTTGAAAAGCTTACAATCGCGGCAGTATGACGCATATATCTGCGATGAACGACTGGCAAATGGTTCTCGAATTGCAGAACTGCAATAACTAGAATTCTAAGTAAAACGAGTATCAAGTGAAGTTTATTACCTCAAACCATTGTTTGCGATATATGTATGTACTAATCGATATGTTTTGGTCGGGTTGCGTGTGATAAATGTAAACGAACGCAAAACAGTTGTAAACAGTAATAGTGGGTACCACACCCATTCCATTTCAAATTTAAATGAGATTTGATTTTATGTTTCAACAGACGCCAAATCCATGAAGGTGCATCAAGTATGACTTTCGCAATTTAACGAACCACTTTCAAGTCGCAGTGAACATCATAAACCTAATCTGCGCTCATGGCACTGCAGAAGATAAAGACGACAAAACCAAAGAAAATTTCTATGAGCTCCTCAACAAGACATATATAACATTATACAAATATAACATTAAAGGTACACAAGGGTAATAGGCGATTTTGACGATTTTGACGCCAAAAGACGAAACGAGGACATCTATAGGGGAACAGTGGGTCAGCATAGCCTACACGACACCACGTCTGGCAACAGACTTTAACTTAGCACTCGGTTTCCTCATCTTAATGTACACAAGGAGTTATGGGAAAGACGTAAGGTATACCACCAATATTCTACACGTCTGTACGTTCCCAGCAGCCAATATTGACTCGAGATTGAGAAGGGGAAACGTAAACAGCTCCAATCAAAACAGACCGCCATAACAAGTCCTATGCTGCCAACATCAAGAATTGTAGAGCTGAAGAAGTAACCCTGTAGTTGAATCACTGAATTTTCTACATGCAAAATAAACACCTTCTCAGAAGAGAAGAAAAATAAAGTTGAAGCCTACAAAGGCGAATAAGGCAACAAAGAAGTAAAAACGCAGTCAATTCAACAAAACCGTTCTAGCTGACGGTTTATCCGCGGGGTGATTTTATAAGCCGGAGATGGTTTGCTAAGATATGTACGCAAACTTATTTGATAAATTGAGGCTTAGCATATTTTATTTGATCTTCGACAAAGGAGACTCCTGAAACTACGCATACAACTGGGCAAAGCAAGGTGTATAGCGTCTATATTACAAGAACAGACATACAAGTCAGATATATCGGACAAAAAGGCACTTAGGACAGACATAAGCCCTTAGATCAAACGAGTAACAATTCTTGTCAATTACCGGAGTCTGTCCAGAATTGCAAAATCATCCATAGACCAACTGAAGTAACAAATACATGACACCCATCGTCCCAGACCTTCATACAGATGAGTATGAATGACTTCCAAAGGAAAGCCATGTAAAGCGGATAACAATCTTTCCACGCTACGTCCGGTTTGGAGAATCTCTTAATTCCGATTCAAAACCAGCTAGCTGATCAAGCTGGACTAAAGAGCTCTTGATCGAGGCTCAGGCCTAGTCCACAACAAAAAGGAATTCTTGGTGAGAAAGTGGTTCAACCTGGCAGACGGGCCTCTAGGAATATTAGAGCATAGAAAGCAAATGAGCATCAACATTCCATCCAAATAATATCCAATTTTATGTAAAAAGGCAACAAACAGAACCTTATGGAGGATCTTAGCTAACGACCAGATAAACCAGACCAGGGGAAACGTAAACAGCTCCAATCAAAACAGACCGCCATAACAAGTCCTATGCTGCCAACATCAAGAATTGTAGAGCTGAAGAAGTAACCCTGTAGTTGAATCACTGAATTTTCTACATGCAAAATAAACACCTTCTCAGAAGAGAAGAAAAATAAAGTTGAAGCCTACAAAGGCGAATAAGGCAACAAAGAAGTAAAAACGCAGTCAATTCAACAAAACCGTTCTAGCTGACGGTTTATCCGCGGGGTGATTTTATAAGCCGGAGATGGTTTGCTAAGATATGTACGCAAACTTATTTGATAAATTGAGGCTTAGCATATTTTATTTGATCTTCGACAAAGGAGACTCCTGAAACTACGCATACAACTGGGCAAAGCAAGGTGTATAGCGTCTATATTACAAGAACAGACATACAAGTCAGATATATCGGACAAAAAGGCACTTAGGACAGACATAAGCCCTTAGATCAAACGAGTAACAATTCTTGTCAATTACCGGAGTCTGTCCAGAATTGCAAAATCATCCATAGACCAACTGAAGTAACAAATACATGACACCCATCGTCCCAGACCTTCATACAGATGAGTATGAATGACTTCCAAAGGAAAGCCATGTAAAGCGGATAACAATCTTTCCACGCTACGTCCGGTTTGGAGAATCTCTTAATTCCGATTCAAAACCAGCTAGCTGATCAAGCTGGACTAAAGAGCTCTTGATCGAGGCTCAGGCCTAGTCCACAACAAAAAGGAATTCTTGGTGAGAAAGTGGTTCAACCTGGCAGACGGGCCTCTAGGAATATTAGAGCATAGAAAGCAAATGAGCATCAACATTCCATCCAAATAATATCCAATTTTATGTAAAAAGGCAACAAACAGAACCTTATGGAGGATCTTAGCTAACGACCAGATAAACTTGAGAATCTGATTGGTTGAAAACGAAGCGATCTGAATTGTCTTCTAATCCAATAAGTAACCCAATTTCTCGCTGTACTGTGCGATGACAAAAGTATCATATGAGATATTTGTTAATTTTAACATCAGTGGTACCAGATAAATTCATAGTTTTTCGTATATACGAGTACTTAGTAAAAATCAAAGTTTAAGCTGTCAAATTCAGTATACGGACCCTTATCGACTATTGAGGTTCTTCGGTATCTATCAAACGTAGGCAAAGTTTTATGATTTGCAGCTTTTTGAGTATTGTCTTTTCTTTCGGTTTAGCACCTCTCCCCATCCATAAGATATGTCAAAAAATATTATCTCCACCTCTTTCGCGTGTCGTAAATTCTAAGTCCGTTTCCTTTCTCTCATGGTCCCATGGCAAATTACATAAATACAAATTAAAATCATAACTGAAAACATCTTCCTCCAAACGCTTAATCATCCGTGAAGCAGAGGCATTAAAACAAAAATTCAAAATCGCCACAAAAAAAACAGAAGGAGGCAACAAAAATAAAACCTTAAAATCATTTCGCTTTTTACATAAAAATTTTTGTCTAAAAATGATCTCCGCAGCATGCGCCTATTTCCGTATTCCGCACCACACACTCTCATGCACACCCAACTCATGCAGGTTATTCAATTAAATTTCACTTCACCAACAAAATAAAAAAAAAAACGAAATGGAGAAAAAAATCGAAAAAATAAAACTCAAACACACAAAATTCTTTTTCAAGATCACTTCCTCAGATGCTTTATTCGAAGGTAGTACCCCTAGCACTAGTGGCACCATTAAATTGTCTCATATCCGATTGTGTATTTCGAGATACTATTTTTTTTTCTTCCTCTTTTGTTTCTTCAAAATCGAATCTTCGAAATTCGAATTTAACCCAAAGGAAGACTTCACTCTAGGTGGCGCGCGCAAGAAGAAGAACAAGAACCACTATTGTAGGCCGAGTATGTGGCTATCTAGTACGTTCGCCCCCTATTGATCCCAGGTTAAAACTTGTGACAACTCTACTCATATCATCATATTCGTATTCTATCCTAAGGGACACTCTATATCAGGTTCGACACATCTATGGCTTAGGGAAATTTGATCATATGTGTATATGTATCTCATCTCAATCTTAATGTCCTTAACTGTACGAGTAAGTAAAAAAATTCAAAATCGTTCCCAAAGTTTAACTGCAGTTCACCATATCTCCGATATCTATGACTGTTTTAGTCCCCGGTATAAATAATTAAATATATAAACTGAAATCGAGATAATATTTATTATCTAATGAATAAAGTCCCCATGACTTACTCCCTCACTGCCTATTGGAATTAAAATAATTGTATGTGCCTTTAGACAGCAGTAATAGCATTCTTCTCCGAACAATACCTATCTCTCATACCTTCCTCCTGTTCCTTATTCTGAGATCTTTTTTCCACTTGTTTTTTCTCTTTTTCCTTTCTTTTTCTCTTTTTATCTTATTAAGTATCTCATATTTGTTACTAAATACAATATAAGGGACTTAATCCCACTTTTAACAAAATCAAGGCACTAAACTAAACTGAACGTTGAAATTACTATTATCCACTCGGTGTCCCGGTAGTATTATGAAGGCATATGAAAGACCTCAATAAAACCCTGAGGTAAGAGCCATTCTATCCTACGGATTATTTTTTAGTCAAATATACTCGTAGTTTCCACAAACAAATAAAAAACGAATATCTGTTGTTTTTCCTAGGTTAATTGATTTCAGTACCCTGAATCCAACTCTCCTAGAAATAAAAGCTTTCAATTGAAACACAAAATTACCTTTTGTTCGTACGAGTTCCAACTCTTTATGGATAAATCCGTCGTTCCAACGTCGAGAAACATTCCGTAAATTTTTCGTAATTTGTATTTCTCCTCTGCACGGCCAAAAAACCAACTATTGGGACAATTTAAAATATATCGAATTTGAAATAAATAAAAAAAGGAAACAATTTTTGTTCACCCTTTTATTGAATAAAACGTTAAAATACAATCAAAAGTTAAGATACATTTTAAAACTTAAAACAAACACGAATTTTGCTCAAACCCTGGCTTAAATCAAAAGTAAATCAGATGCTTATTTCAATATAATATATTTATGTAGTGTTAATAGATACATATATACATATGCACATATACCTAAAATAAAAACGGGAGTTTAACTGTAGACAACGAAGCCAAAGTTGAATAATGAATTTGTTAAGGTGTAGCTCAATGTCTGATTTGAATACAATATATCCATAAAATGTTAGTAGATATATGTAGATGTGCATACGTAGTTATTGCAAAAACAAAAATAATTAACGTTAGAATGAATGGAAAGCCATAGATACTGATAGTGTATTGAGACAAATTTTAAGAAAGGGTGAACCTTGGAGTCTAATACAGAAAGTACAGCTGATGCTGGTTTTTATTAATTTTATTCATATAGTGTTAGTAGATACATTTATATGTGTAGATATATGTTGTTAATGTTAAAATTTTAATTATAAAAAGCAAAAGAAATCTGTAGATGCGACACTGCAGGCAGCTAAAATTCAAAAAAAAGGGTTTTTTAACGTGCAGTTCAGAGTTTGGTTTACACCAAAAGTACAGCGAATGCTGATTTTCATAGAACTTATTTATAAAGTGTTCAGAAGATACATGTTTGTGTGTATATGTTGTTATTGAAAAACAAAAATAATAAAGGAAGCCGTAGATACGACACCTTAGCCAGCTAGAATTCAAAAAAGGATTTTTTAACGTGCAGTTCAGAGTTTGGTTTACACCAAAAGTACAGCGAATGCTGATTTTTATAAAATTAATGTATATAGTGTTAGTAGACACATTTATGTGTGTGTGTGTGTGTGTGTATGTTATAAATATGAAATCAAATATAATAAGTAAAAGAAAGCCTTAGAAACGACACTCTAGGCAGCCAAAATTCAAAATATTTTGGAAAGTATCAAAGTTAACAAACGAAGGCACTATTGCCGACGCCGTTGTTGCCGTCATTGTTGCCGTCATTGTTGCCGTCATTGTTGCCGTCATTGTTGCCATCATTGTTGCCGTCATTGTTGCCGTCATTGTTGCCGTCATTGTCGCCGCCATTATTACCACCATTGTTACCACCATTTTGGTCAGTGCAGCTGCCGCATATGCACCTGGTTCCGCTCGGCACTTGATACTGATTCAATTGGAACATTTCTTGGCTTACTTTGGCAACCTCACGCTGGATTTCCAAATCTTCATTGGTATGTTTTGCAAGTTGTTGATGCCATTGTTCGCAAATTTTTCGAATACGATTTAGATATCGCATCTCCATCTTTTTATACTTATGTACTGACTGATCGTATTCGCGCTGTGCGGTATAAAGATTTATTTTAAGTTCTTCGCATTTTTGAAATCGTAAATGCTCGAGTTGGTAAAGCATTGGTGTCAGAATTTGTCGTCTTTCTTCACGTTGTTTAAGCTGACTTTCAATCGCACTATTTTTATTTGTAGCTACAGAGTAAAGATTGATTTTATTTACTTATATACGAGTATATACATTTTGTTGGGTGAACATACCGTTTTTTAATTGTTGTTGCCGTTGCAATGGAGAATACCTTTGGGAACTCCTTTGCGGCTGTATATTGGATACAGCTGATCGCACATTGGGGCCAAGATTCGAAAGTGGTACGAGGTTGGCCAAAACCGGACCATTTTCGGGTGGTAACTGAATCAGTGGCTTGGGTTGTGGATCGCCAGGAATTCCAGCTGAAGAATTTTCTCCCGTACCAAACGAATGAGCAGAATTCATATTTCCTGAGTGCTGAAATAAAAATAAATAAATAAAAGTTAAGTTCTTTGGGTAGTTGGGTGTTTTACTATTTGGATAAGCACTGGCAGGATTAATAAAATTTGTTCACCTCCACGGAAAACCCACTGGATATACATCCAACCCAACTTTTCTTTTGAAGAACCTTCTGGGGAATCCCGAAACTGTAAAACGAGGGCGTATCTCGTATGAATTAAACATAGTGTCAACATTCACAATGCAGATACCTTAAATGAAGCAATGACAAATGACGAAAACTCGCCTACAGTACTCCAAAAAATCGACCTTCAACATTCCAGCCGAGCCAAGCTCACATTTAATGGTTGTCTGAACATTTCGTAGCCCGAGATATGACATTGGACAGTTACAATCATAAAGATCACCAAACCCTCAAACTCTCAAACGGACATATTTGGCGATTTGGTGACGGTACAAGTACAAAGACATCCTCGATAATATAAGTTAAAGAAGACAGTTGTATCAAAAGAATAGAAGGATCATGGAGACCCATGCCATGTCTGAAAAGAGCTTTCAATATGATTGTCCCAATCCAATACGATAAGACCTTATACGAGCACCTCCAACATTTGTCGAGCTAAGCCCGGTAAGAAAAGACTTCCAGACCTTATTCAGGGAAAATGATAGAAGAGCAGACATTAATGGACCAATAGCAACGCCCATATCCTCGAACGAGTTATTGGCTTCGGTCCAACCGCAGGGTCTCTAAGTTGGAAACTGTGCCGCCTAGGTAATTGTCCGGCCATGGCAAAAGTGGCTCCTACGAACTCTTGAACAAGATCAACCAGTACTGCCAAAAGGGGGCATCTTTGGTTGAACTGTTGATAGGTACGGTCTGCAACGACATCACCTCTGGATTCAGTCTAATCAACCTTGTGGCTAGATGAAATATTGTCGTAGCTAGCATGCAAGTCCCACATCAAAATATGGGAGCTAAGATTGGACTACAATCGACGATCGAGTTTTTATCTTATCATTTTAAGGGGTCCTCTCCCGCCAGCATCAAGTATCGGAAGCCAGGCTATCAGATATGCCGCCAATAATGTGCTAGAATTTACTCGACCACCACAATGAAACCTCTGGTTTAACGACGAATGCTGGTAAACATATGCAGCTAAGCAAGATGTATACAAAGCGGCACAGAGCACTAGAGCTGCTTGACAACTACGGCAGATGTTGAAAAAAATCTCAAGAGGACGAAGTCGATGCACACCACCTTCTCATAGATTTTTGAACCGCGTATGGGAGTATGTATAGAGACGTGCTATACATAGCAATATCTAGAGTCGTCATACCTGTCAAGTTCTGTCGTCTTTTAAGAATGACTATGGGTAACGCACCCTTCTATTACTGAAAAAATAGTGCAAAACTCACTCGGCATTACATTACATATATATATATACATCGACGTCTCAGCCATTAAATCACCCACGTGAAATATAACTTTGTGGTAGTTAAGGACTTTGTTTTCTATTCTTCGTTGCCAATTCAGACAACGACACCAGCGATTGGATCAAACAAGGCAAACTCTTGCCAATCGCTGCTTCTTTGGGCTAGGTACGCAATGGACTCGCAAAGCTCTCTCTCGAACAACAAAATCCTAGTCTTGCTGTATGATGCAGAGGCATGGACATGCTTAAACGGAATAGGAGTGTGGACTAGGAGATACATCGACGAACTATTTTGTCTGTACATCCACATCAGCTTAGCCAGCAGAACGAATATCAAACCACTGACGTGGATATGTCATGTCGAGCGAATGTCTCCGAGAAATCATCGAATCCTCCCCCGAGGGCCGGTCCAGTAGAATAAGACTGGAATACAGGTCGCTTACATAAGTTGAAGGGGACCTCAGCCAACTTACGCTGAAAAAAATCGTGCTGGCACAGGAGACGCTTATTGGTTTAGACACCACCTACGTAGGGGACCTAGTCATAAAGGTATTGTCGGAAGTGAAATGGCTGACAAAGTAGCGAGGGACGGTTCATCTTATTTAATCGATTTAATCGGCCCTGAGCCGTTCTTAAGTATCCCAAATTCAGAAATTAATACAGCAATAAAGCGTTGCAAGAACAAATATAGCCCAAGGCTTTGCCATACTAAAGAGACATCAAGTCCTTCCACTAAAGGTATGATTGGTTGCATTTCTAACCAGGAACTACCACCTTCGATATCACCTTTACAAAATAGACCTTACTCAATTCGTCTTTGCATGGAAGGCGACGAAACTGAGGAACTCATTTTATATGAATGGATGGGTATTAATGCCTTAAGGAGATGATACTTGAATCTCTTAGGAAATTCTTGAAATCTACACCAAAGAAACCCTGAATTTCATCAAAAGGGTTAAGCCTCTTTTGTCTCCTTATAATCATTCTTTGTTCAAAAAGATTCTTTACACTCCCAATTTGCAGATTAGATCCTTTAAAAAATAAAATAAAGCAATTAAATTCCACGAACATGGGTCGATGAACAAACTTGTATATCACCATATGTTTATGTGCATATATATCTCCATATATCTATTTATATATACATATAAACAGGAAGACGAAAATTAAAAGAAAACAAAAACCAATCTGCATACACAATAATTGTTGACCGATCGAATCGATTGAATCGATTTCTGCGAAATGTCGTTGTATTGTTTACATTCCCACAGGAAACGAAAAGTTTTTATTGTTTACACTATGGTTTGGATACGTCGTAGAAACAAGAATCTAGAAGCCGCTAAACAATTAAACTTCTCGAAAACACTAAATACCCTCTCCAACCTATCCAACTTATCCGCCACGCTGCAAGCCGAACTTACAATAATGCAACGTTTTAAAGAATCGCAATTAAACTATCCTCATATTTGAAATGTAATAATCCACAATTTTAGGAAAATTGAAATCGGTTAAATGTTCGTCAATAATAAGATACATTACATAACAATTCTCAGAATCTGAGCAGCGCTTTAAAATTGTTCTCACCCGAAAGGGTAGTTATTTTTGAATACTCATGGAGGGGCCGGAATTTGCGTAGCTTATTGAACTTAGTATTAACTTAGTATTATATTTTGAAAATAAAAATCTCAATACTGCATGGGTTGTATTGGGTTTTTCAATAGGGACTTGACAACTTTGAATTTATTTTGTGAACGCTCCAAATCAGTCAATTCCACGGCGTTCTCAAGAATTGGACATCGCTCAGACCACATTATGGCGTATTTCGCGTAAGGATCTTGATTTCACCCATACAAGATCAAGCTGATTCCAGAATTGAAGCCGATGGACCATTTGAAGCGACGTATGTTCTCCGATTGGGTTCTGGAGAAGATGCGCCAAGATGGTGAATTTCATCAGAATATCATCTTCAGTGGCTCAATGGGTGCGTCAATAAGCAAAATATGCGTTATGGGTCGGGTGAAAATCCACAGGTGCTTCATGAATTACCACTTCATCTACAAAAAATAACTGTTTGGTGCGGGTTGCATGTCGCCGCGGCGGCGTTCTTGGGCCATATTTTTTCGTCGACGATAACGAAATGTGTGGCCGAATCGTTGAAAATTGGGTCCAACGAATCGACCGCTGCAAACGTGCCCGCGGTGGCCATATGAACGAAGTCGAGTTCCATTCTTAAATGTTATGATTGTACTTCAAGCCGATAATAAAGTTTTTGAAATATCCCAAATGATTTGAGTTTTATTTAAAAAAAGTTGTCAAGTCCTTATTGGAAAACCCTTTACAACAAATCGAAGTCAAAATAATTTGAAAATGCAATAGTTCAAAACACCCCTAGACTATTACAATAACTGCATGTTTTCACTTAGATTGAAGACAATTTTCGTTTCATAAAAAATTTCAAATTTGATTGAATATTTTGAAAAAAAAAAAAAAAATAGTTTGTAATAAATGATCTGAGTCGCTCACCAGTTTTTTTTAGAATGTACATAATTTTTTTTTTAATCAGTTTAACTCCATTTACTAGTCGCTTTAACAATTTTTCAGCAAACTTAAACCAAAAACCCACAAAATCTCGAGTAATTCCAAGCCACTAGCAATTCACACATTCAAAAATGTAAAACAAATCCGATTTTGGGGATTTTGTCTCACTCTGGCTTACTTGGATCATGTTGAGATTCTAGAAGAATTAATTGATTTGCATTTCTAGGAAAATTTCCCACTATCCCCGTCAACGCTTCCTAGCCCCCCATCACCGAACAGAAACAAAAAACAATTCAAATGCACATTAATGGAAAGAACTCCAAAATATCCTGGAGAAGCTGAACACAGGCTTCCTTTAACAAAAAAAAGAATGAATTCGAATCACTTCAAATAATTAACAACCTGAACTCTGAATACTTTCGAAAATAATTTAAACAAAAACTAATCGAAAACAACTCACCACTTTTGCAACACAACACAAAATCAAGAATAAAGATCACTTTTAAAAGTATATAGTACTTTAATCAGGACTATTTCAACTTGACTTCTTAACACTCGCGTAGACACCTGTCTATTTGTAGCAAACTTTAAGAATAAGCCGACTGAATGCGGAAACGCGGAATATACTAGCAAAAAGAAAGCTTATCGAATCAGATATTTACTACTCTATCTCATTTTTCCCTCCCAAATAAGTGTTGACGGTCGAAGAATAGAAAAAAATCCCATGCAAATGACCAAGTAATTCCCTGGTGTGAGGGATATTTGAGAAAAATTTCCCAGACTTTCTAATCTATTTGAAACATTTCGAACTCGAACTAATTCTACTCTTCTAGGATATTGAAAATTGAAAATATTTTATGCGAATTGTTAGGGGGAATTTCTAAGATTTCAAAGCTTCATAGCATGATGCCGGTTCCTGTCAAAGGTTAGCTCATTAAGTCTTTTTAACGTTTCGATGACATTCCTTGGGATATTTGGAAAAAGAAAACATTTTTATGGATGAGGCAAGGTGTAAAACCAACCTTGTTTGTTTTAGGCCGTTTCATTGCGCAATGGACATCCCTCGAATTTATTCTTGTTTATCATTGAACTAAAAAAAAAGTACTTTTCGAGGTCAAATATATTTGTTTGAGCTCAAAAAGGGATAATCTACCATCTGCGTTCAGTGCCGCACACCCTAGAGGCTTGGCATTCTTCACCTCAGATGTATTGGTCTCCAGCTGTTTCACGTCTTGGAACTAGATTCAGAGACCCTCAGGGCTCAGCGTGCGCTATAACGTTAAATATATAAACGCTTGACTAAAAAGAGTTCAGTGAACCACCAGTGCAAGTCCTACACAATGCAAGCGGGACCAAAAAACAAAGCAGGGCCAGGATCTCTAGGGTTTTGAATAAAGTCAGTTTAGACTTCCGATAAAAAACTCTGTCACCTCATTGCCTCTTTAGCCCAGTGTACTAGAGATTTGCAAGAGATTTACTGTCCGATTTCTGAGCTCATACGGTTTCTGCTTGGAACTGTGGGACCTGTGTAAACGAAGTTTTCAACTACCTCGACAACAAGTGATTTTTTTTCAGCGGCCTAGGACCATACCCATTGAGCTTTGCACTGGACGTGTCGCCTTGTCTAAAGCCTTTCATGACTGATGAGCCATCGAGAATTCTTTATAGGTCAAGCTTTCCTCTGACCATATCTTAGAGATATGTTAAACTAGTGCATATGCCCAGTAGTCTCCCAGTAGTCTTTTAACTCTGGTCTTATGACAAAAAGAAATCAGGACACCACAACACCAGAACACCAGAATACCTAAGCAGCAGATAGCCCGCTGCAGAAAAAAATCCGAAATCGACTCTCCCTGTGCCTGGTTATGGGCAAAATCTGAGTCAGGAAAGACATATAGTATTCATGGATGGCCTCCAAACCGCGTAGGATGCGACGCTGGTATCTTTCTGGTACACTAGAATGTTAGTTCTCAATCCTAGTTAGAGTAACTTGCATCTGTCTTCCAACCAGAAATATACATACGTAATCTTCATGGCAGCGAACAATATTGCAAAAATTGGTGGACAGCCGTAACTTTTGCTTTTGCACCAACAGCCACGCTACGCTTAGAACCTTCATGATTCCTCCAGCAATTTCCAAACTACTCGTAGTTCAAGAATGCAAGACATCCTTGATTACAATTGCATGTGATCACGGGAAGATAAATCGCCGATAAACTTACATAGATTTAGGTAGGATTAGGATAGTTTTAAGGAAAAAAAAATATGTATATATATATATTGTCGATTATGTTATTGCGGACTGGACACTGTGGTGGGCTGTTCTTCTTTAGGATGTGTTGATGCGTTTGAATGGTGTGACTTAGGCGAAGACGGACGAAGTTGGAGTTCATTGCTTTAGAGGTGGATGTCGGGTAGATAGAAATGGAACAGCAACAGCAGAATTTCGCAAGAAGTTTGGTAAAACATTCTGCTTGTCTTTCTTCTAAAGTAGGAAGTCCTGCTTCGGCCATTATATTTTGTATTCTGGATGTTCGATATGCGTTGATACTTCTTCTGGCTGCTTGATGATAAGTCGATTTTAGTCGATATCACCCCTAAGATTCTTAAATTGTTAACATTTTGCACGCTAACATTATTCAAACTTAAAATTAATTATGGGCAAGCTACTTTACGACAAACATGCAGTGTCTTACATTTATCTAATGAAAGCTTGGCACCAGAGGTGGAGGTCCAATTTAATATTTCTGTTAGTAATTCAGATAGGATAGATTTGGTTCTTTCTAGATCATTGACATGATGAAAAAATCATCTGCGTAGCTGCAATGATCCAGATGTTTGTATTTTCCCACTATTGTACTTATTTCGTCAAAAGCTATAATGAGAAGAACCACCGACAAAGGGGATCCTTGGGGGATACCATTGTGCAGTGGAAAAGTTGAAGAGAAATGGTTGTTAACCTTAACCGAAAATTTTCTGTTCATAAGAAATATTTTACATAACCGAACATTTTTGGGCCGATGCCCCATGCTTTTAATTTGTTAATAATTAGATGAATACCGATTTTGTCGAAGGCCTTTTCGAAATCTAGTGATAACAGAGTGATTTCGAGACGATAGCGCATTCGAGATATAAAAATCCACATGTAATAAGGCATCGGTACAACCTCGATTGGGTTTGAAGGCAACTTGATTCTCGCTAATGAGTTTGTTGGAATCGATAAACCAGAGAAGACGTTTGGGAACTATTTTTTCTAAAACTTTAGACAAACAGGAAATTAGCGAAATTGGTCGGTAATCACAAACTGTAATCATGGGCTTGTTAAGCTTGGCCAGGGGGATAATAGTAGCTGACTTCCAGCTTTGTGGAATTATTCCAGTCTCAAGAATCTTTTTGTATAAGGGGCAAAGCCTTGATTTTGTTGACGGTGGTAGGTTTTTTAGCATAGGGTAAAATATGCGGTCCCTGCTTGGCGTTTTGCCTCACCATAGAGGATAGTCCCAATATCGCGTCGTATAATCTGTGCACGGATTTGAATCCCTTCATGTGCGTCTTTTTATTTGTGACGTCAGACCATATTTGTGCCCCGTACAACTCTATCGAGGCTACAACTCTCGCAAGCATTAATCGTTTGCCATTTTTCAGGCCGCCGATATTCGACATGAGTCTCGAAAGAACGCCTATCGCTTTCGACGATTTCTTTGAAGCGTATGCGAGGTGATGCTTGAAATCAATCATCACTCCCAGGTATTTTATAAATGGTCTGGAAATAATTGTATCGTCTCTAGCACCCTTCTACTCGTAATGAGAACGAATTCCGTTTTATGTTCCGCGAGGTCAAAACTCATATCGCGTAGCCAGTTTTTTATCAGTGCTATTGCTTCGTTGCAATACAACTCGATTTCTTCAAGTCGTTTCGCCACGACTACAATAGCAATATCGTCCGCGAAACCTATAATGGCGGCTTCCCTGGGGACTGGGAGTCGTAGAATGTCGTCATACATCACGTTCCACAGTAAGGGACCTAACACTGATCCTTGGGGCACGCTCCCTATAATTTTATATAATTTCGTCCCGTCGTCGAAGTCGTAGAGGAGCAACCTATCGGTAAAGTAGCTCCTGATCAATCTTAATATATACTTCGGTATATATATCTTTCGAGGCATTGTTAAAAATGCGACCAGTTCGCCGAGTTAAAAGCATTTTTACGTCAAGTGTAACCACGGCACAGTACTTTTTAATGCCTCCTTTCCATCGTCTACCTACCAAGCCGATTGGGCTTTGTCTATTACGACTTTAACCGCGTCGATTCTCGATCGGCCCTTCCTAAAGCCGTACTGATATTCCGCGAGTCCATCATTGGCTTCAAGTCTGGCTGAAGTCTGTTGCATATAATTCGCTCTAATACTTTGACCATAGTGTCGAGCATACAGAGGGGCCGATAAGATGAGGGCTCCCCCGGTGGTTTATTTCCTTTTGGTAATAATACTAACCGTTGGTATTTCCATTGTTCCGGAAATATTCCCTCGCTAAAGCATGCATTATATATGCTAACGAAAACGTCTAGGCGGGCCTTCATCGCTATTTTTAAAGCCCTTTTTGGTATGCCGTCTGGACCGGGGGCTTTCCGATCTTCTACCCTCGCGATTGCAGCGGTGAGTTCAACGGTTGTTAAGGCAGGAATGTGTTCACGTAGTTCTCCGATCTCGCTTAGTAGAACTCCATCATATTGAGAGGGGAACAGGGTTTCTACGGTTCTGCTGAGAAATAGCGGCCAAGTTAGTGTCAGTCTCTGAGGCTTTTTGAGCTTCGCGGTTATAATTTTGTACGCTTTACCCCATACATTTTCGTTCAATTGCGTACAAAGACCCTTAAAGCACTGTCTTTTACCAGACTTAATGGCAGATTTGAGTGCAGCGAGTGCTTCTCTATACGCTGTCCTTAATACCAAATGTCTATCCATATCGCGTCTTTTCGTTGGTATTGGTATTTTCTTCGTGCCTTAAGACAGGATGATCGAAGTTCCTTAATGTCATCGTTCCACCAATACGTTGGACGCCGGCGGTTTTGTGTCCCCGTTTGAGCCATTGATATATCGCAGGCAGCGTGCAGTTGTCGCGTTACTTGACGTACGATTTCGTTAGCTGTTCTCCCTTCAACTAAAGCTTCAGAGATTGCTTACTCTAAGAGCTCCTCATCTAAGGTGTTTACGTTCCATTTCGCCTTGCTAGTTTGAGACGGAGTGTTTCGAGGTTGTGTAAGTCTATGCAGATCGATTATAATTGCGTTATGGTCACTGTGGGTGTAGTGATTGCAGACGCGCCAAGTCGTATGCCTAGATAAGCTACTACTTTCGAACGTAATGTCAACAATCGAGCCTGCACCCGCTCTACTAAACGTGTTCGTATTTCCCATATTAGCTACAACGACGTCCAAAGTAGAGAGCTCTTCGAGTAGAACGGTTCCCCTTTTATTCGTAAGCACGCTTCCCCATTCTACGGCCCATGCTGCGATAAAATCACACGCTATAATAGTTTGCGTATTATCCTTGGCATCAAGAACTATGTTTTCGACGAGTCGTTCGTATTGCTCAATAGTAAGGTTTGGAGGGACATAACAGCTCTATATGTATACATCGTTTAACTTGGCTCGTGCGAAGTAGTTTTTCTCGCCGAAAGGTGGTATCTGAAACGTGGTATTACCACATGCCCATATGGCGGCTCAGAGGTATGTCATTTTAAATATGTATTTATCATACTCGTATTTAAATGCAAAACCTACCATTGACTGCCATTCATAGTATGCTCGGTATGAAGTCACTTTCGTTCCCTCTTTCTCTCTCTTATTATAGAAATAATTGTTAAAATTTGTCTGCTTACCTGTGTCTACCTGTGTCTATCTGTACCTACCTGTCAAGTATGCTTATAAAACCTGCACCATATAGATATCGTGACTAATTGATTTTTCTTTTACCGGTGTGAAGGGAATGTTTGTTTAAATCGCCATAGTTTCGATTGATAGTGCGGATTGATTATATGAGAGGTAACAGATGCCTTGATAGGCGTGGCAGAGAAACCAAACTGGTATACACTGAGTATACCTGAATCCGGCGGATTCATCGATGCAAGAGCAAATTCGATGAGTTTTGGGCATTGCATCGAATAAACTAATAATTATGCAAAACATTCCATTAAGACAATATGAGGAGCTAAATCAAGAAAGTAAATTTTTATTGATGTGCGCTTTCCTCTAGGCTCACTCGTACACTGACCACAGAGTTAGACAAAGGACGCCTAAATTAACCGTATGGCAATACGAGAAAGCCAATTGAAGCAGACTCAACATCTTCTTTAAGAAGATATCTCTTCGGATTAAAAGTATCAGACCGAAAGAAAAGGCCTGGTAAAGAAATATTTTGTTCGGTCCCACAAGACCAACCTGAAAGAGAAAAAACGGAAAAAGGTTCCAACGCCTTCTTAAAAATTTCAACAACACCGAAAATACAATATTGTCCCAAAGGTAGTAAACATTTTTGGTCGCTCTTTAAAAAATGTTAGAAATTCTGCCTCATACGTCATCCCAACACTCATTTACATAGGAATTTCAGCTGTCAACTCCGGACAAACCCAATCTGCTTGTTGTAGCATTTCCAGACAGCTCACTTAAGGGCGTCAAATCCTCAATAGGCATATCCACTTCCGCACTCCTTCAGCTGTCCCTGGAGAGTGGCACGACCACTCTATAACCCTTTTCATCAGTCTTACTATTGAGGCGAATCTTCTTCTCACCTATTCTACTCACGTTCCTTTTATTTAAGATCGCTGAAAAGCCGTCAGTTCATGAAATATCTCGAAATACGAAACCTTCTCAATGAGCCGCAGTATGGTTTTCGTACCAACAAGTCAACTAGTGATTTGATGGCATATCTCACCGAAAAGTGAGACAAGGCGTACATCACTCTGGCGAAAACAAGATAGTTACACTTGATAGGTATTAGGCATTTGACAGTGTTTACCATCAGACTTGTTTATTAAAAATGCGTTGATTTAGGATCGCCGACTCACTTCTTCTTGTATCCACAAAATAAATGCTGGTGTGTCTCAGGGGTCCTTTTTGTCTCCAACACTTTTTCTATAGTAATTTTCGTCAATAATTTCTTATCTGCTATTTATTAACCAGTATATTTCCTTGCTGACGACAGTTCGACATTCGAAATCACGTCCATGCTCTGCGGCTGTAAAACGGAAATCGCAGCTCTTTAAATTCCAATACAATGGTGTCGGCTTTCGTCAAGTCATTATTTTCCATGGATGCATCTTCGAGTGGTATCATTGAAATCGAACAACTTTCGATCTTACTGGAATGGCTGTCGCTGTCCCCAAAAATTGCAAGAAAAATGCCCGCATCTGGTCAGGTGCCTCAAGACCCCTCTGCACTTGCCAGGTAGATTCCAAAACTGTGTGGTAAAACTCATAGACATACTGTCTCCTCTCTCACCTTGTTCTATCGCTATTTTCACCACCAGTGTTCCACCAAAATTGCCAGTAGCACTCCACCCCTACAAACTTTTAACCGTGACACCCGAATCGTTTTGAATGCTCATCAGTATACCCCCAAACCGACTTTCAGAAGTTCTTTGAAATATCGTGTTTCTTTCCTAAACAGTACAACTTGCTTATCGAATATCAATTTCACGGTCATTGCAACTGACAAACATTCAAAACCATTGTACATCAGTACCTCTCAGATGTGCACTCTAATTCGGTGGAGGTCCCCTTCTACTTTGGCGCGAGTTATGGTGTAAAAAAAAAATATATTATAATTTTTTTTACGTTCCTTGTCCATTCTTTATTTCAGACTGACTCTTTACAAAATTTCTTATGGGAAATGTATGGGAAAAATAAAAAAAAAAGGTTTAGGATTACAATTTGAGGAATGTGTTTGTGGGAATAAAAGAAAAAGGCTGTTCGCTCTACATGTCTTAGATATGTCTGCCGACTGATGTGTAGTTTTCTGACTAAGT